>JARGCV010001215.1:17500-52500 GCA_034064705.1 Bothrops alternatus | reverse complement strand
TCTGTGGACGTGTGAGGAAATTAAAGCGTTTTCATAATGTCTACTGGCTGCTAGTTGGTATTCATGGATGTGTTCTGTTAGTCTTCAGTGAAAAATGCATAATTGGTAACTTGCAGTGGTAGAGAAAAAGGTTTCAAGGCCATATCTAGAGAAACAAATTTCCCAACCCTAAATTATAGAGCTGCATCTCCCATATAATTATTATGGGAGCCTCTTTTAAGGTCCTTGGATCAGGCCAAAGAGCACCTTTCTGCTGATCTAGAAATACTCTTGTTTGGGCAGGAAATTAAACAGACATCAGAGAATGTCTGGCCAAATTCCCTGAATATGGAAAGTAGGTGGAACTTTTCAAGAGCATAGCATAGTTTTTTCTTTCCTTCTCTTTTTCAGCCTTGACACAGTGAGATGGGTTCCCTTTAAATCAAATGAGTAAACAAGGAACAAATAAGCACTGCAAGGAATCCAAAGCTGGAAGCGGAAATCCAAATGTATATGCTGCTCCTTACGTTTCAAAATTAATCTAGAGGCCATCTGCTTCTATGAAATGAAGTTAAAATCATTCCCAGTCTATGCCTAATGCAAAAACGATATACCAATAATTTTAGAAGAGGATGTTTTCTGAAACACAAAATATATTATAGCTAAAATAAAAGATTAAAGGTGAATCTTGCCAGAAAACCCCCCAAAATATGGAGGATGTTTTTTTCTCCTAAAAGTCATCATGATTAAAACTTTGAAAGAAAAAGACTTCCTTCCTTCCTTCCTTCCTTCCTTCCTTCCTTCCTTCCTTCCTTCCTTCCTTCCTTCCTTCCTTCCATGTTTCTTTCCTCAAATGCAATTTAATGTAAGTTAAAGATTAAATTGAAACTAGGGAAATCCACCATGAACAGTTAGTTTAGGATTACAATGTACAATTGGAAGAGGCCACTGAAACTTTACCCAACATAAGAATCCAATTAAAGTATATCTGATCAATATCTCTCCATTCCCTGTTTGAGCAATTTCAATAAAGCTCCAGGATTCATTGTTACATTACTTTTACTGATATGGATTTTTTTTTTAATATTCAGTGAGATTCTGCCTTCCTCCAGTCCAACTTGGTGTCCTGCTGTCTTGTTATCTTGTTGCAGAACCTCATAAGTTGTCCATCAAGTAGGAACCATCAGTTCCTACCAAGCTTCGCTATTGAACAATTTAGGGATATTTTCAGATACATAATCTCAGATTCCAGTCCAAACCCATGAGCACAATCTTCACTGGAATTATTAATGAATAGATTTTGCAAGGATGGGTCTTTCTCTTCTGCTAGTCACACCTTTTGGGTAGTCTTCCTTTGACTTCACAAAGGAAAGAAGGAAACATCAAGGATCATTTTCAAGCAATGAAAGAGAGAGAGAGAGAGAGAGAGAGAGAGAGAGAGAGAGAGAGAGAGAGAGAGAGAGAGAGAGAGAGAGAGAGAGAGAGAGAGAATCAGGGTTAATTTTTAAAGACACATTTCCCTTGCAACAATCATGCCCTCTAATTATTTCAATGTGAAACGCATTATAAAGCATGTTTGTTTCCTGTTCTTATCCCTTGGTGGTCAGCATAAACATTCCTAACAGAGAGAGCTTTTATCAGCGATGGGAAATTCAGGTTTATAAGTTGCTGAAAATGCTTTTGTCCCTCATGAATGTAACTAGACCTCAGGAGAACCCAGCATCATAACCTCTAAGTGGTGAAAAACGACTTAGTCACCTGTTACAAATAGGGTTGAAATCTATACCTCTTCTAACTGTCATTCGTGGTGAGCTTATACGTGAAATCAAGTCTAACAAAAGACTGGAATTCTAATGGAGAAGTTCATACCGCATGAATTTTAAAAAGTCATATAGAATGTTTGTTTATAAATCATTTAGCTGCACATACAGGATATTTAAGTGCAAATCTAGAAAAGAGATAGAAGAGGGGAAGAATAAGAAAACTCACTTCCCAGAATTGTTGTGGAGGAAACAAATGGGAGAAGAAAGGAATATTAGGTATGTTCACTGCCTTGAGGTATTTATAAAGTTAATTTATGTCACAGGTATCGCTCGATTTACAATTTTTCATTTAGTAACCATTCAAAGGTACAACGGCATTGAAAAAAGTGAATTATGACCATTTTTCACACTTAGGACCGTTGCAGCATCCCCATGGTCACGTGATCAAAATTCAGCTCACTTATTTGGTGATGCATAGAATTGCATCTCCAAATAAAACACTTTGAACAATTCTACAAGATTGGAAGTTGTCTGCTGTTGAAGGAGACCAGCTTTCCTTTGCCATCTTTTAGTGCAACTGACGATTAGAAAACTGGAATAATAGCACTTAGCACTTAGACTTATATACTACTTCACAGTGCTCTACAGCCCTTTGTAAGCGGTTTACAGAGTCAGCATATGGCCCCCGAGAACCTGGGTCCTCATTTTACTGACCTCGGAAAGATGGAAGGCTGAGTCAACCTTGACCCCATCAGGATCAAACTCCTGGCTATGAGCTGAATTAGCTTGCAATGCTCCATTCTAAACACTGTGCCAGAGGAAGGAAAGAAAGAAAGAAAGAAAGAAAGAAAGAAAGAAAGAAAGAAAGAAAAGAAAAGAAAGAAAGAAAGAAAGAAAGAAAGAAAGAAAGAAGAAGAAGGGAGGGAGGGAGGGAGGGAGGGAGGGAGGGAGGGAGGGAAGGAAGGAAAGAAAGAAAGAAAGAAAGAAAGAAAGAAAGAAAGAAAGAAAGAAAGAAAGAAAGAAAGAAAGAAAGAAAGAAAGAAAGAAAGAAAGAGCAATAGCACTTAGACTTTGCGGTCCTCTCTAAGTGATTTACAGAGTCAGCCTCTTGCCCCCAACAATCTGGGTCCTCATTTTACCCAACTCGGAAGGATAGAAGGCTGAGTCAACCTTGAGCTGGTCAGGATCGAACTGCCGAACTGTTGGCAGCTGGCAGTCAGCGGAAGTAGCCTGCCATGTGCCACCACAGCTCTTCATCAAGCTTGACAGATAATATATTCATGAACTACATCCTATATCAGTGGTTTCCCCCTGGTGTATTTAAACAACAGCAGTGCCCCTTTGATTTCTGGTAGGAATCTCTAAAAAAAAATTCTCATAATAGCTAAGCTGAAATATGGTGCATTGTGGGGAAATCAAAATGGCCACCAACTGTGCCATCTGCTTAACCCACTCTTGCTCAATTGAGGGCCCTCTAGAAATAGCCAATTTGGCTGAAAATGATGGAATTTTCAGGTAGTTTCCTTGAGTTACAACAGTTCATTTAGTGACCATTGGAAGTAGCCACAGTACTGAAGAAGGTCACACTTAGGACCATGGCAGCATGACCATGGTCACATCATCAAAATTCGGATGCTTGGCATCATCATCATCTTCTTCTTCTTCTTCTTCTTCTTCTTCTTCTTCTTCTTCTTCTTCTTCTTCTTCTTCTTCTTCTTCTTCTTCTTCTTCTTCTTCTTCTTCTTCTTCTTCTTCTTCTTCTTCTTCTCCTTCTCCTCCTCCTCCTCCTCCTCCTTCTCCTTTTTAACATGGTCACATGTTTACGATGCTGACAGCATGTCCCGGGGTCAAGCGATCTCCTTTTGCAAAACTTCTGACGAGCAAAGTCAATGGGGAAGCCAGATTCACTTAACAACTGGCTTACTAACTTAACAACTGCAGTGATTCACTTAACAACTGTGACAACAAAGGCCATGAAATGAGTCAAAACTCAGTTAACAAATGTCTCACTTAGCCACAAAAATGTTGGGCTCCATTGTGCCGTCCAGATAAAATGTACAGGTAAGGCATACAGGTAAGTCAAGGACTACCTGTTACTTCTCCAGTTTGAAGAAAACTGTAGAAAATTCATTTTCCACCTTGCTCAGCCGCGCTTCGAGACAGAGGGAGCAAGAACTGATTTCGATCAACTAATATGAAGGATTCCAACTCAGGGCTTTTTGTTTTTTCTTCCTTTTCTTTTATTTTGGAATTTAGGCAAAGGTTAATAAGCTGAGGGAGGGAGGGCTAATGAAAGCAAAGTTCAGGAATTCAGTTTGAGACAGCCCACCCTAGACAGATACCTGACTGCTTCGTGAAATAGCCTCTTGGAGACTGAGATAACTAAATTGGCCATCTTCTGTGGCAATTGGGGTGTTATTTTTAGCATCATTATACCAGAGGGAATTAGAAAGTATGAATGAGAGCTGAAATGAGGTGACATTGTCTTTTGCTGTCCACTGCCCGAGCATCTAGAGCATCTGAAGAAGAAGTTAAATGTCTATACTACCAGGAAGATGAGGGTAATCTTCTTATGAAGAGATTTCATCCAGGTCCTTCCATGGAGTTTTAACCCAAGCAAGATAGAGGATGTTCTTCTGCTTCTTTCTATCTGAGCTTCATCTCTTTGAAGAGATGAGAACTTTTAGACAAAAGTTTCAAACTTTTCCTCCGATTGATAATGGAAAATTAAATTCTCTTGAGGAATCTTCTTGGGATCTAGAAGTTTTTGGACCCACGCTACCTGATCAGTTATAATCAAATGGTATCCTCCTCCTCCTCCTCTTCTCCTCCTCCTCCTCCTCCTCCTCCTCCTCCTCCTCCTCCTCCTCCTCTTCCTCTTCTTCTTCTTCTCCTCCTCCTCCTCCTCTTCTTCTTCTTCTCCTCCTCCTCCTCCTTCTCCTCCCCCTCCTCCTCCTCCCCCTCCTCTTCCTCCTCCTCCTCCTCCTCCTCTTCTTCTTCCTCCTCCTCCTCCTCCTCCTCTTCTTCTTCTTCTTCTTCTTCTTCTTCTTCTTCTTCTTCTTCTTCTTCTTCTTCTTCTTCTTCTTCTTCTTCTTCTTCTTCTTCTTCTCCTTCTCCTTCTCCTTCTCCTTCTCCTTCTCCTTCTCCTTCTCCTTCTCCTTCTCCTTCTCCTTCTCCTTCTCCTCCTCCTCCTCCTCCTCCTCCTCCTCCTCCTCCTTCTCCTTTTTAACCACCTTTAGCAAAAACTCCCTCTATCAGCCAGCTGTAAGATTAAAAGCTTTTCAACTTGCTATCTTGGGAAATTTCTTTCGAGGAAATTACTACAAAGGCTTGTTTTAGTGTGTTCCCCTACTGTGCGTCCTACTGGGTTTTTTTAATAAGGAAAGCTATCCATCCATGGAACTGTATCCTGTTTTCCATGCTTGAGTGTCTAACAGCAGGCAAATACAGTAGAGTCTCTGATGTTTTGCTCCTTTAATTTTCACTCCATAATGTTCTCTGCCTGATTTTGCTGACTGATGCATGCACCTTCAGAGTCGTTTAATTAGGGGTGTACGCACAGAATTTGGGCAGAAAAAGCTGTTCTTTTTCTGAAAATAAATAAGCAATCAAACACAAATAAGTAAGAACAATGGAGAGGGAGGGTGGAAAAGCACACCCTTTACAGAATTCAAAATGCGACTTTTATTTTTTAATTAAAAAAATAATTGCAAGAAATATTTTGCTAATACTTCTAAATAAATAAATAAACAAATAAATAAAAGGCAAACAATCCCTCTTGCCCAGCCTTCCCCAGTCTGATCCTGTCCAAATATGTTGGGATTGCAAATCCCAACATTTCCAAAGGTCAGAGTTCATGCCAGTTAGAAGTTCTGCATTTCTAATTCCTATTTAAGTTTCTCATTTAGACTAACGGTTTCCCCAAGCTGAAACGCAGCTGAGAAATGTTATTATAGTCAAGAAGGTGGCCTCTCAGTTGCAGGAAATCACCTATCAGCCTAGAACTACCTCTGTAGTGAAGGCATTTTCGCACAAAGGATTTGCATTATTTGAGAACCAGTTCTGGGCCCTTTATGATCCCACAAAATTGTGCTTCTTGGGCCGCTAAGCCTATTTCTTTCCCCAAAGATGCACATGGAAGTATGCATCACTCCCAAAGGTACGTGTAGGTTCTATTGTGGTGACATTCCAGGAAGCATTTAAGGCTATTACATTTTTTCAAATGTTATTTATTTTAAAACGTTATAGTTTTATTTATTGGTTGGCTGTTTTACATGCTGCCCATCTCCCTCAGAAAACCAACTTCGGCCTAATATTAGAATAACACTAGAAACTTCCAACTTTTTCACTTTTCATTCAGCTCACAGGCTCCACAGATGACTTGAGGTCACATAACCTCTTCCAGTCTTTTTTACCCCAGAGTATTGTAGCTTGGGGCATCTTAAATGTTGAGCGTGTACATCGAGCAAGGTAAGATGAAAGTGAGATTGGATAGTTTGTGGTTCGTCATCTTAGCGTGTTCGATGAATTGGCTCGTAATATTAAGCCATAATATGATTACTGTTTGGAGAGGGCAAGTTATGTCAGGATAGCAATTGTGTTTAATGAAGCTGGCCGTGGGGTTCAGCATATTTTGTAATCCTAATGCTATGCAAGAAATGGAGGGTATCAATGCAGTACATAAATTTATTTATTTGAAATACTGCAAATCATCGAGTTACATGGGCATGAATGCCTCAAATCAAATATCACAAAGAGAAATGCAATTGGGCAAATCTAACCATCTTTCTGATGATCTTTGAATACACATCAAATGTAGGAATCATCATCATAATTTTAGCCACAGTCTATCCACTGCAGGACGAAGGCCTCCTCCACGTGTTTCCAACCAATACGGTCCTGAGTTTTCTTTTGCCATTTGGGCCCACCATACTTACTTACTTACTTATTTATTTATTTATTTATTTATTTATTTATTTCGATTTCTATGCCGCCCTATTCCAAAAACCTCAGGGCGGCTTACAACATAGATACTAACATATAGAAATCTGACATTAAATACATTATAAAACCCCTAGATTAAAAACCAATCATCCAAAAACAAACTTACAACAAACATACACTGGCTGGGGCAAGATGTTAACTGCCCCAGGCCTGTCGGCAAAGATGTGTCTTCAATAATTTGCGAAAGGCGGAGAGGGTGGGGGCAATACGGATCTCTGGGGGGAGTTGATTCCAGAGGGCCGGGGCCGCAACAGAGAAGGCTCTTCCCCTAGGCCCCACCAGGCGACACTGTCTGGCTGACGGGACCTGGAGAAGGCCGACTCTGTGGGCCCTAACCAATCGCTGGGTTTCATGAGGCAGCAGACGGTCCCGTAAGTAACCTGGTCTGGTGCCATGTAGGGCTTTATAGGTCATAACCAACACTTTAAATTGTGTTCGGAGACCAATTGGCAGCCAATGCAGCTCGCGGAGTGATGTTGAAATGTGGGCATTTCTGGGTAGGCCCAACACTGCTCGCGCGGCTGCATTCTGCATTACCTGAAGTCTCCAAACGTTTTTCAAAGGTAGCCCCATGTAGAGAGCATTGCAGTAGTCGAGCCTCGAGGTGATAAGGGCATGAGTGACTGTGGGAAGAGACTCCCGGTCCAAATAGGGCCGCAGCTGGTGCACCAGGTGAACCTGGGCAAATGTCCTCCTCGCCATAGCCGAAAGATGATGTTCCAGATTTAGCTGTGGATTGAGGAGGACACCCAAGTTGCGGACCTTCTCTGAGGGGGTCAAAAACTCCCCCCCCCAGGATGATGGATGGACAGATTGAATTGTCTTTGGGAGGCAAAACCCACAGCCACTCCGTCTTGTCGGGGTTGAGTTTGAGCTTGCTGATGTCATTGCTCCACCTGGTTTTATGTCTCTTTCGTGGACACTTTTTATCAAGTAGGATCGATTCTATGACTGCCTTGGTCCATCTGCCCTCAGTTCTTCTTGCTAGGTGACCAACCCATTTCCATTTCCATTATTTTACTTTCTTTATATTTTTATAAGATCACATTCTTTAGTATTTAGCAAACAGTATATTGTCTGGATTCATGTGTTTAAAAAACAATCAGTAATAATTAGTTTCTATATTTTCATAATCAATATGTTAGTTAATAATATATTTCTTAAATCTTCTCTTCACCCAATAGTCTTCTTCTTACTAATACATATTTGATGTTACATAGTACATATTATGTTCCTTTCTCTCTAGCTCATTTCTCTAGCCATTGATAAAAATTGTCCCATGTACTCTGAATTTTCTTTCTCTTTTAATCATCAATGTCAATCTGTCCATTTCTGCACAATCTAAAATTTTCTTAATTAATTCTTCCTCCATTGGCAGATTTTCATTTTTCCAGTATTGAGCAAATACTATTCTTGCTGCAGTTAATACATGTAAAATTAAGTATATACATTCTTTCTCAAGGTTTCCTACTATTATGCCTAACAAAAATCATTCTGGCTTAAAGTCTGTGTGTTTTTTAATCATTTTCTCTAACCATGTGTGTATTTTACTCTCTTGATGCTATGGTATACTTGTATTTGTTCTCTAATCCACATGTGGGACTTTCTATCTTGTCTTGTAATGCCGAGCATGTATTTTCCATGGCTGTTTGTGCCACTCTTAGCTTTTGCATCAATTGTGAGGTTAGTATCCATGTTTCACCAGCATAGGTTAGAGCAGGTAGCACACACTGATTGAAAACCTTTCTCTTCAGGTATAGGGGGAGGTTTAATAATAATAAAATAGTTGGAAGGGACCTTGGAGGTCATCTAGTCCAACCCCCTGCTCAGGCAGGAAACCCTATACCATTTCAGACAAATGGCTGTCCAGTCTCTTCTTAAAAACATCCAGTGTTGGAGCATTCACTGCTTCTGGAGGCAGGTTGTTCCACTGGTTAATTGTTCTCACTGTCAGGAAGTTTATCCTTAGTTCTAGGTTGCTTCTCTCCTTGATTAGTTTCCACCCGTTGCTTCTTGTCCTGCCTTCAGGCGCCTTGGAGAATAGCTTGACTCCCTCTTCTTTGGGGCAGCCCCTGAGATATTGGAAGACTGCTATCCTGTCCCCCCTCATCCTTCTCTTCATTAAACTAGACATACCCAATTCCAGCAGCCTTGTTCTTGAAAATCATGCTTAGCTTGCCGAATGCCTGCCAGCCACATTTAACACGCCACTCCATTTCCTTTATTCAAATGTAGGAATACAGTTGGCTGTCTGAAAGATCTTTATGTTGCCTCCATTCTTCAACATGTAGCTGTACAGGAAGCCCTTGACCACAAATTGAGCCCAAAAATTATATTGCTGAATGAGATAGTTCAGTGAATTTCACCCCATTTTATCACAATGGCTATGTGAATCACAGCAGTTTGTTAAATTAGTAACATGGTTGCTAAGTGAATCTGGCGTCCCCACTGAAGGTCAGAAGGTCACAAAAGAGGATCACGTGACCCCGGGACACTGCCACAGTCATAAAGATGAGTCAGTAGCCAAGGGTCTGAATTTTGGTCATGTGACCACAGGGATTCTGCAATGGTTGTAAGTGTGAAAAGTGATCGTAAGTCACTTTTTTTTCCGCTGCCGTTGTAACTTCCAATGGTTACTAAATGAATGATTGTTAGTAGAGGACTACCTCTCTTTAAAGAAGAGCCCCTCTCCTTAAAAGAAGAAAAAAGTTGGGCTGAGGCCAGTTCAGAAAAATCACTTAAATTTGCTCCTTGATGAACCTGCTAGAAGAAGGAAAATTCTATCCATACCATTGACCTTTGTGGTACAGATCTTACTTCGGCACCTGCTTCTCTGCCATTTTGAAATTAAAAGGAATTAAATTAAAAAGGACCTCCCCCCCCAAAAAAATCATCTGATAGGAAACAAAACCTACCTCCTCTTCCTCTCTCTCATAAGATGGTGGGATTCGTGATAATATTCCAAGCAGAGCACACCATCCATCTTAATGGTTCTTGCGTTTATTCTCATTTCAGTAGGATATTTGATAAAGTTGAGGGCCTCTTTGTTCATTCCTTCCTGAAATTATCAGAGGCAAAGGTATTATTATACATCTTGTCTTTCTTACCTTTATACCCTGCTCACGCACCTAAAGCAACACGGGCAGTTTCCAGCCCACACGCTTATTTTGCCCACAGGAGCTTCCCTTCTCCCTGTGGATTCCCCAGATGTTCTTCTCTAGGAGGGAGATAGAAACAGATGTTGATTCTCAACATCTCAGCTCAAGATGAAGACACGAGAGAAGAAGTCTGTGGAGATATTCAGTTATCCAGGTCATGGTGGTTCCAAAGGTGCTTTTTCAAAAGGCAGGTGGGTTTTTGGAGAGTGGATGTCTTCAAGGAAAAACAAAGTCCAGTTGCCTTTTGAAAAAGCACCTTTGGGACACATAAAAAGAATGTTCTACCCAATGGAGATGATCATCTAAGAACCCAAAGACCAAGCCACAAAGGCCTTCCTTGATTAAAGGTAGACCTTTGAATTGTACTCAAAAGTCTACTGAAGCCAATCAGATACCAACGACCATGATGTACCAGCACACAAGTTATAGCATTTTGCATGCTGTGACTTCTTCCCACCCCTTCCCATCCAGTTAGGCTTTCAGTATGCAGCCATATATGCTTTTCCTACTCCTCAAAATACCAGCCCATTGTAGAAACAACTTCGGCTCAAAGTATCTGAAAACATCTATCGAAATTACATGGGAATTTTTTTTTTAATGAGAGATGTGTCTACCTGAGTGAGACTCGTATTTAGAAGGCAGAACAAAGAGAAGTAATGTTGCCTAAGGGAGCAAGGTCAGGTGAAGGTTAATCAAAGAAATGACAGTTAAATGATCTGCTGGGCTCTTGAGACCATAAACACACGTTTTGCCAAGCTCTGCCGTAAAGAATCTCTATAAACAGGAGTCAAACAAATGGATTGCAAAGACACACATGGCTGCCCCATTTGCAGCATGCATACGTGGCTTTAGGATGTGTTCCAGCTTGGCTCTACATAAAGAGGAGAATGAAGAGGATGACAGCTTTTTACTTCTCCCCCATCTGCTTTCTAAAATGAAAATTTAAACACGGCACCTCTGTTCTTCCGAATTAAAAAAAAAAAGACCAAATAAGGGTTTAGACATCATAAAAATTAAGCAGATGGTGCATTAGGACAATCACATTTAGAGTCCAATCCTCCAACTTTCTCTTTCTCAATCTTCCTAGTGTTTCAAGATCTTTGCCATGATTCAAAGGCTTATAAATTGAAGTTTACCAGCATAATTAAAATCCAACAAAATCCATTAATTGTTGGACACTGATGGATGAAACATTACTCTGTGAGGTGGGAGAGAATCAGGTTACCTCTCCTATTCCCAATATTTGATGGAGACAGTCCCCCCCAAAAAAAAGTGGTCAAAAACATCTTATGGATGAGGTAAGGGTTCTGGAATTTCAGCACTGATTGGACTGTCAAGGAATGGTTACAGATTTTCCACCTTTCACGGGAAAATCTTCTCCAGGATATCTACCACCTCTTTGGTTTCTTATAGATCCATTCAATACCAAAGGAAAATTACATTCAATGTTTTGAAGAATGTGCACTGCCAGAAAATCCGAAAAGTGATGTAAAAATGTGGGGTAGAATGCATAGTAGGAAACTTCCATACAGTTTCCAAGAATATTGCAGGGATATGTTTATGGAGGAGAAGGAGTAGCAGAAATTGAGGGTGGAGATAAAAGAGGGATCCGTCTAGAATCCCTACGCAGCCGTAAACAACTAAGACCAACCCCCTCTTGAATTCCATTGGCCATTATCTAATTCCAAGTAGTTAGTTGGAATTGCCAACTGTTAGTTGATAATAAATCAGTCTAATTGGACTTTCAGTGTGGACCTGGTCTTTCACACATGACAATTTATGAAATCATCAGGAGATAAGCTCATATCAAAGGAGAGTTTCTCTTTTGTCAGGACTTTGACTTATTTTCCTCTCTATGGGTTTAGGATTGCTAAGGAAGGGGAGAAAGAATGGCCCAAATATCTCTGCTGCCAAATTCCTACAAGCAGAATAAGCAACTGGTGGCATCACATGGTCACACAATGTCCCAACCATTCCAGAAACAAGAGAACATGAAGCAAAATTCATCAACCATATTAGCATGTTTGAAGAGGATCACTCATGCTACAAGCTGCTCTCATAGCTTTGGTAAAGTGAAAGCTGACACTAATGAAATCTGGCACCTGATTTCAAACCATTCAATTCCTCTTGCCTGTGTAGCTACCAAAAAAAAAAAAAGGTTAGATTTATGGAGTTATTAATTTTATATTGTTTTGACAATTGATTTTGAACAGTCAGACTAGAGCTGTCCTTTTAACACTTAACATTGTAATTGTTCAAAACTAATTGATTTCTCCTTGGTGCATCTGGCAGCACAAAAAACCTTGAAATGAAGATGTGTATTGCTATTCAAGATGTTTGCATCAGTGTTTCCAGCAGAATATTCGTTTGGTGAAATCTATGCCAATCTGCAGCTATTGAAACAGGAAAGAGAAGGGAGGAAATGGGTGTTTCTTTTCTTATTACCACCTTCTAAAGTCTAGCACATCCATTCTAACAATGTATACATTCAGCTAGTGAGACACGATAACATGGGACATGGAGATAGGTGAAGGAAATATAGCTGGGCCATCTGTCACTCCTTTGGCAGATATAGTTGTCTAAGCTAATCTTGGTAGTAAGACCATTGTTTCTTGCCTCACTCATTGCTGCACCGTTGTTCCTCCCAAAGCTGAACGAACAGTAAAAGAGGAGCACCATCTCACAGCAAAGCACACAGTTCTTCAACTAAGGACATACACATTAAAAAGACATTCCTAAACTACCCAAATTTATTTCACAGGACAATGTAATCTTAATCTTGTTCTTCCTGGCATTATCGCAAAGGGCATTAGCAGAATTATGAAGCCTTCTTCAGCCAGCTCTAAATGACTGTTACTCTTCATCATCAAATTATCATTTAAAAGTTCAAGCAAAGGCTATGTTTTCTGGCAGGCATTACCAGGTTTTGACTATTTAACCGGCGGAAATGACTAAGGACTGCAGAGATCCATTGCAGACTTTTTGAAAGAACAAATTCTCCCAATAAACAGTGCTTGATTCCTTCTATTGAGAAAGAACCAGAATTTATTTGAAGAACCATCTTTTCCCAGTTATGGGTACCTGGCCCACCAGAGCAGGGAGGCAGGGAATGCTATGGGTCCTCTCTCTTAAGGAGATCCAGCTAGCAGGACCAGGAAGAAGGGCCTTCTCTGTGGTGGCTCCCTCCCTGTGGACTTTGTTCTTGAGGTGGGAAAAAAATGAAACTTTGATTTTTGGATTTAACCGATTAGATAGGTTTGTTTGTTATAGGAATGGCTTTGATGTTATTGTCTTATTTTACTACACCAAATGGAATCGGAAGTCAATGCCTTTTCTTTCATTTCCCCCCCACCCCACTTCCTTACATTTTTCCCTTCCCTTCTCACTCCCCTATTTTCCTACTATTTTCTTTTGTATTTTTCTATTTTATGTTATGAACTAATAAAAAACGATTTGTTTAGAAATTGCTTGGAGAAAACAGTATTTACTGCTTATAGGCCAGATTATTCTCTCTTTTTTTATCATCAGATACTCGTTTTTGTTTTTGTTTCATTGAGAAAGTTCTTGGTGCCTACTTGAATTGTTATCCAGGGTGGCTAATTTGTAAACTGTTTGCTTCAAACATAGTAGCAATGGGCACATTATATCCATATTTCCCTCCCAACATGGTTTATGGTCAAGGATGATGTTATCACCCAGAGCACATGGAGGATAGTACCGTAGATACTAGGCTGAGGAAGACGGGCCAGGTTCCAAATAGTTGCTATCTCTCCTTCTTCTATAAAGAACAGTTAAAAGCTCCACAGCAAAGTTCATTTATACATCTGACAACCTTTAAACCCGCAAAGAAAGTGCAAAGGGAGTGCTACAGTTCTCTGAAGAGCTTTTTGGTGAAGCAAGCAGAATTATGAGCAGCGGGGAGAAATGTTGGTAATTAACACAAGTATATATCTCTATCTTGCCAGCCGACAGGATAAAGCCTCGAATTAGCTCTGAACAAAATATTGAGAAAGAAAGGGAAGGAGGGAGGGAGGGGAATAAAGAGAAAGAAGGAAGGGAAAAAGAAAAGGGAGGGAGGGAGGGAAGGACGGAGGGAGGGGAATAAAGAGAAGGAAGGAAGGGAAAGAGGGAAGGAAGGAAGGAAGGAAGGAAGGAAGGAAGGGGGAGGGAGGGAGGGAGGGAATAAAGAAAAAGAAGGAAGGGAAACGGAAAAGAAAGGGAGGGAGGGAGGTGAGGGAGGGAGGAAGGAAATAAATAAGGGTGGATTCTAGCATTAAAAATCAAAACTGGCAATAAAAAAGCAAATATCTGTTTTTCTCAAAGGATGATTGGCCTAATTTACCAACTATATATATTTGTTTTCTGAGGTTTTCGTGGATGTTTGTATGTAGGTCTTTGGTTCTTTGGGTTTTCTCCCACGTAGAATTTGAAGTGTCTTGGCAACGTTTCAACGAAGTCCCATTTGTCATCTTCAGGCTGGTGCTTTTGGCTTCGTGCTTCTAGGAGCAATGTGTGATTGTAGCTGTTTCTTCCTTTTAACTGCCCCACTGGCAGTTATACACATACAGTATATTTCATAGCTAATATGTCTTTCTTCTTCCTCAGATGACATTTTTAACAATAATTATCTTCCATTTTCAGCTATTTATGCCAGCTTCTGAGGTATCTTAAGGAACCCATCAGATTGGGGAGAGGCACATCAAAGTCGGAAGGATTACGGGTTCCTTTCCCCTACTGCTCATCAATTCATCCCCATCAGATTAACATTTAGTCCTTTAAGACACTGGAAAGATTTCCCCTCAGACTTCATCCATAAGACCTAGAAAGGCCAGCTCCACTTTCCTATTTTTTTTTCTCCCAGCTTTCAAAGGGGATGGATAAATTCGTGAAGGACAGGTCTACCAAGGGAAATAGAAGAGTCAAACAGGAGACAGATGTTTCCATCTGCCACTTGCAAGTTCCCCAGAAATTCTACATTGGCCACCAATTCTGGACTACAGTCATCCTTAGTCCTGATCCAGTGGAGCTATTCTTAGGGTTAATAATGCTGGCCAGTTGGACTGATGTTCTGGTTCAACAGATCCTGGCTGTAGGTACTGTATCTATCCTCATTTGGAAAAGAGGTATTTCTCAATAGTAGAGTGGAGTCTTCACATTGAGAGGGCTCCAAATTCAGTCTGGGAAGGACTGAAGCTCAGAAGAGCCACTGCTATTCAGCATAAACAATGCTCAGCCAGACACACCAATTATCTGGTTATAATATGAAACAGAATCCTATTGTATGTACCCATCTTCATTTGGAGAAAAACCATGAGTTAATATCAGATGTAGATGTCTGATAATCAGGTTAATGAGGACCTGATAGACTTGTTGACCCTTGCCCTGCCATTTATATATGATACCTAGGTGACCTTGTCTGACCTCAAAAAGCTGAGTGCAGCTGAGTGGCACATTTAGTTCCTGAAAGAAGGTCAACCAGAAAATCTGAAGCTATGGGCCAGTAAAAATAAAATCCCAGAAGGAAGCAATGATAGCCTAAGACTTACTTTACTCGTGGCTTCTCTGCTTGAACAGTTTGTGTGGGACATGTACAAAATATTCCCTAGACTTGACTTTCCTCATGATTCTGGAGACCCATGTTACATTTGACCATCTGCTCCTAACCCTTTCGGTTCCAAAACTTGATTTGTTTGCATCGCATTGTTGGCCTCTGATGCTGCCTTCCTATCATAGTTGCACCTAATTCTTGAAATATAAACTATAAAAGAGCTTTTATAATTCTCTGATAAAGTGAGGGTAGTAAATAGTGGAGCTCTTTCAAATTGATTGTTAAATGTTGGAGAACTGCATCAAATTACAATAGAACCAGCCTTCAGTTTTAGTTCTCCAAGTCAAGAACTCCTATATCTAAAAGATCATTGTTCTATTCTATTCTATTCTATTCTATTCTATTCTATTCTATTCTATTCTATTCTATTCTATTCTATTCTATTCTATTCTATTCTATTCTTCATTCCATTATTCTATTCTATTCTATATTCTATATTCTGTAATATATAATATATATTATATATTATTATATTATACACTATACATTCTATTCTATTCTATTCTACTCTACATTCTATTCTATTCTACATTCTACATTCTACATTCTACTTTCTACTTTCTACTTTCTACTTTCTACATTCTATTCTATTCTATTCTATTCTATTCTATTCTATTCTATTCTATTCTATTCTATTCTATTCTATTCTATTCTATTCTATTCTATTCTTGGGCATTCTTAGATCCCTTTATTATACTACCATTAAGCCCAAGATGGTTACCAAAACAATAATTTATACTATGTTAATGTCCCCTAAAGTTGAGCCATCGAGGAAAGCTTCTGAGGGCCCTTAAAACATGCAAAGAGCAACTGGGAAATATGGAATTCTTCATTTCTTCCTCCCCCCCCCCAAAAAAAAACCCAGAATGAAAAATATCATCATGAAATGTTATTTAAGAAGAGGACTTATCTGAGCAAAGGGAGGAGAAAACCCATTTTAGAAACCAGCGTAAAAGATGGGGAAAGAACAAAGCTAACCAATTTAAAAATTAAACCCAAGGAAATGGCAAATAAATGTTAATGAGAAACAAAGCATATACAAAGGGGGTGGGAGAAACACCTCAAGATTCGGGGCTTCTTTCAAAGTGAGTTTATCATAAATCTGGCCTATGACATATAATAACTAGTAATGTTTTGAAGGTTATTTGATAGCAAGTTCAACGGTGTAGGTGACTGCTAGTGTGAGCTGAATGTTAATGACTCTCCAGGGAAATCATGCTGGTGGAAAGAGGCAGGAGGAAAGATCCAGAAGCTTATATTCTAATGAAAAAGGAACAAACAAAACAAAACACCACATGCAAAGAACCAAAAGTTGACTATTTATCTCACTGGAGCATCAAACGAAACGAACTCCTTGCAATCAAATATATAAGGCAGTCAAACATATAATGTTCAGCACAGAACATTCTGTGCTTTAAAAAAAGAAGCGTTTCCAGAAAAAAGAGAAACTACATGTTTGGATCAAAACTGGAAAAGGTTCAATTCCTTGGAAAAGATCCCTGTACGGGATGCCACGGCAGTGAATGAAGAGTGGTTAGGAACTACCCTAGTAAGCCATGATTAAACAGTTCTGATTCCCTTCAGCCATTTTGGCTGCCCCAGTTTAGCAGAAGCTCAGAGCATTTGGATAAACAGAGACAAATAGAGCTATTCATTTGTAATCAGTATTGATTATATATATATATATACATCATTGTAAGCCCATTCTATCAGAAGTCAGCATAAAAAAAGCACCCAAAATGACATTTTCGCTTGCATTGTACTATATCCTATGCATTTTGTCTACCTGTACTGCCTGCAAAGCATATTTATTAACTTTGGGTTTTAAGTGAATAGGTATATTAATTCTCAAATTGGCAAACATATTTTAAAAAACCTTCCCTTGAATGTGATGAAAAGGAGTATAAATGTCGGTCCTATAGAAATTGCCATTGCTTCACTGCCCGCTACATTTAGTCATGGAAAAACACGATTATTATTATTATTATTATTATTATTATTATTATTATTATTATTATTATTATTATTATTATTATTATTTTAAAAAAACCTTTTGAGACTTGCAAACAGAAATGGTTTCATTTTGCCTGTGAAAACCTAACAGGTACATCGAGAGAGATTTTCCCTTTCTGAGCAGTTGCATTAACCCTTAAAATATATCGAATTAAGTTTTGACAGCTGTCCTTTTTTCAGTTGCTGAACTCAACAGAAGTCCCTTGCATCCAAAGAGAAGCTACAAAGAATATTTACTTTTTACTCAATTAGGTCTTTCTCCAAGGATCTTTTCTTCTATCCAAATTGTTCTATTCTGGCACCGTCTACAGATCTCTTCCCATGTAAGAAATAAAAATACTACAGAATTGTTTGCAACTTAATTTTAAGAGCGTTCTCTGTAAATAGCTGATTTTTAAGACTATTCAAGGGAAAGGGGGTTCTTTCTCTCTCACCCCTTCTCCCATCCCACCAAGATTTTAATAAAGAGGTTTTTTTTGTCAAGCTGAGACCATTACAATTTCAGCCACTCAAGTAACAAGACTCAAGATTGAACACAGTAGCATTTATGTCAATGGAAAAAATGCTTTTAAATAAAAATAAAGCATGCAAAAATTCTAAATGAAACTTATCTGGAGCACTGATAGGGATCAGCAGTGATGAATGAAGTTTCATGAAAAGCAAATGGTCACCATGCCATTCCCAATACAAAACAAGTCTATCAATGTGACATTATCTGGGTGTTTCTAATGAATATTGCTATTATTAGCTAAATTTATTTGCCGTCTGTTCTCGCTGAGGAGCTACTCCAGGTGGCTTACAATAATAAAAGGAAAGAAAATGGGAGGAGTGTAAACAGAACAGAGGCAAACTAAGGATTAGGCCTGACATGATAGTGTTTCAATATTTGAGGGGCTGCCACAAAGAGGGGATCAACCTATTCTCCAAAGGCAAGACATGATGCAATGGATGGAAACTAACCAAGGAGAGAACCAACCTTGAAATAAGGTGAAATTTCCCGACAGTGAGAACAACCAACCAATGGAACGGCTTGCTTTCAGAAGTTGTGGATGCTCCACACTGGAGGCTTTTAAGAAGAGATTGGACAACCATTTATCTGAAATGGCATAGGTATCCTCCTTGAGCAGGGGGTTGGACTAGAACTCCAAGGTCCCTTCCAACTAAGATGTTCTATGTTCTAATGCAGTGATGGCGAACTTTTTAGACACCGAGTGCCTCCAAACTAGCCCTGCCCCCATCCCCCACCCCACCTGCCCACAGGGCCACTCACCACCTCCAGGGCCTGCCACAAATCGCCCAGGCAGCCCAGCAGCGCTATGGCAGTCACGCCCTCTGCCCGCGTCTTGCAGCATCAACTGTGCACAATGGGGTGTGAGGGCAAAGTCTTGTCTATGCTTGCCTGGCTGCCATGTTCTCGGCTGCACTGCTCCACATGGGCCACGCTCAGGGGTGACTCTCCTTCAGGGGGGCTGCTGGAGAGGAGGGGGTTGTGGGGGGAGGTGAGACTGGGGCAATGGCACGTGTGCCCACAGAAAAGGCTCCGAGTGCCGCCTCTGGCATCCATGCCATAGGTTCGCCACCACTGTTCTAATGGAACAATAAAGTAAGCAATGACAAAGGAACACACAGTAAGAATGAATCCATCAATATAATAACCAAGAAGAGGGATGGGTGGAGAGCAGAGAGCAAAGGGGAGGGGGGAGGCAGAGTTTGCTGTCAATCTAGCAGCCATCTCCAGTCTGTAACTCCCCAATTGGGACCCCAGGACAACCAGCAAAGCCAGGTCTTCAGGAGGCAGATCTTACCTTAGACTAGAGTAAAATGTTCCAAAGTGTGGGTACTACAGCTAAAAAGTCTCTTCTTCTGGATCCCAGTACAGTGTTACCTCAGTACTCATTAATTGGTTCTGGGAGGCACAATGAGTACCAAAAATGGTGAGCACCAAACAATTTTTCCCCCAGAAGGAATAATGTAGTGAGTCACAAGGAAGCCAACACCGACAAGTTCTAGCTTGTTTGATGAGTTTGATGAGTTTCACAGCAGTTGAGTACCAAGGTACCAGTATAGTTGGACTTCTTGACAGGATCTAAAATAGATCCTCTCAGCCAGCCCAGGTAGGACAGATTTATTTTAGTAGGATGAGACAATTCATCAGGTAATCAGGATAGTCTCCAAATACCAACATTTGCTGCAGCTCTCTGCCCAAACGTCTGTGGAGATTCTCAGTCATTGAGGTCATGGTTGTCCCAAAGGTGCTTTTTCAAGAGGCAACTGGACTTTGTTTTTCTTTGAAGACATTTCGCTTCTTATCCAAGAAGCTTCTTCAGCTCTCTGCCCATACAATGCACCCTGAGTCTGGTATTCTCACCAACCCAAGAAGCTCAAAAATCAGGTTTTGCTTGAGTTTGGACATGCATTTAAGAGTAACTTCTTCAATGCATAACTCTCGCCTGCTTTCAGAAAAGGCTGAATTGATCGGGATGTTTAACTACGGTTTGTTTGTTTGTTTTGAGCTGGGAACTTTAAAAAGCTAACTTTTCAGCATGGAAGAACGAACTATTGGGATATTACATTAATGTTTAATTGTAGAATATCAGGGGAGACAATCCCTTCATGTCAAATGGATTAACACCTTGCTTTTAAGAGAGTTATATATTCCTGACTTACGTCATTAATGCATTTAGGCCATTAAATGCAAAATTAGACTTCACTTTTGCACAAAACAAGGAGAGAAAGTGGGTTTTCTGGAAGCCACAGCATATTTCCAATTGCATGTAAATTTGCTGCTTGCAATACATAATTTTCCCATGAAGCTTTCTATAGCTAAATGGAGAAACATTTCACAGCATTCCTCCTCTTTTATACAGTAATCTGTTTGCAATATTATGGTGCTTTTTTTCATAAATCTGCTGAAATGGATTTTATCGACAATCCTCTAACTCATAATTCTCGAAAGCGCCAAGATTTCTTATTGATAAACTGCAACCCATTTAAAACTTTCCAGATTATTCAGCCAAGATTGTATTGCATAAAAAGATGCGCCGGGACACAATATACTTTTCATTTCACAATACCAACAACAACAGTAATAACAACTTGGAAAAATCCATCTGTCTGTGTCTGGGTTATATTCAGGCAAACACCAAGGGATGGGAGACACGGCATTCTTAGATTCCTACACGTAAAAGAATGTAATTATTAACTAGAATAGCTCCGTTCTACAATTATTCCATTTCACTGCCTGTGGGTTGTTTTCATTATTGTCGTAAAATGACTTGAGAATTCTTCCTGCACAACCACAGGTGACACAAAACACAGGATGTCGTTTTCTGCTTCTTCTTTTAAAAAAAAAAAAAACAAACTTCCATGACCTCCACATATTTATCTGGACTGTTACCTTCTAAGAAGATCAGAAAACTTTGTAAACAAGAAAAACCAAGAAGGAAGGAAAGAATTATTTAAATCAATGCTACATATTACAGGTAGTCCTTGAGTTACGATGACAATTGAGCCTAAAACCTTTGTTGCTAAGTGAGACATTTGTTAAGGGAGTTCTGCTCCATTTTACGATCTTTCTTGTCACAGTTGTTAAGTGAATCACTGCAATTGTTAAGTTAGTAACCCGGTTGTTGCGTGAGTCTGGCTTCCCCATTGACTTAGCTTGTCAGAAGCTTGTCACAAAACAGGATCACGTGACCTTGGGACACAGCAACCATCGTAAATGTGAGTCAAGCATCTGAATTTTGATCACGTGACCCTGGGGATGGAGCAATGGTCATAAGTGTGAAAAAAGGTCATAAGTCACTTATTTCAGTGCCGTTGTACCTTCAAACGGTCACTAAATGAACTGCTGTAAGTCGGGGACCACCTGTATTTCTTTCTAACAGCATTTTAAAGAATTTCAAGAAAGAAGAAAAACAAATATTGAGATTTCTATGTGGATCAAAAAAGGCCACGTAAAAATAGAGAATGCATGGGAGATAAATCAATACGCCAATGGACAGACAGACAAACTCTACCCCATAAAAGCATATTACTCAATGGAGAATAGCATTCTTCATTCTGTATAGCATTTCTTAGCATTCCAATGGAGACTTGGGAAACATTTTTATATGCTTTCAAATAGCCAGAGAGTCTTAGATTCCGAGACCGGCTGCCCTTCGTGAGAGACATTTATCCAGCACGCGTGGGTTTCTATCAAACGTGCTACCCCTGACACAATAGATTAACAGACCCCATCCACTATGGCCACAGCCCCATGAGGAAGCCCATCCCAAACCCTTCTTCCGTGTGGTCTTTAAGACCGCTGCTTATCAGCTCTCTGTTATTATTGTGCGTGGTTTAAAAGGACTCAGCCAAGCTATCCCTGGACTCCAATCTTTAGAGCTGTTGTCAGGACAAATTAATTTCTGTGCAAACCCACTGTGACTTTGATACCATCTAGGAAATGTAGAATTAATGGAGTCCCTGTTCAGCAAACTGTGTGTGGCTGGCAAGAGAGGGGAGAAGGGTTGGGAAGAGGAGGAGAAGCATTGTGAACTGGCAGAGGGGCTGGAACTAAACAAAGCCAATAAGGTATTGGAAAGAGAATCTGCAATATGTTTGTTTGTTTGTTTGTTTAAGAAATTACAGATGCCACTCTCTGAGCCAGCTGGCTTGGCCCCATCATCCCACAAATTTTTTCTAATTCTATTCCTTCCAATATGGGTAGGATTCAGACAGCTCTTGGTCCACACGGTGACATAATCATGATATTTGCATCACCGCTCGGGAAGTGCAGATCTCCCTAAGATGGGATGAAATGTGCTTTTGGAACCTGGTTGAAATGACCTAGGGTCCAATTCAATGTTTCATCTCAATCAAACAGGGTCCTTCCAGAAAGTTAAAGAAGTATTTACCAAGATCCAAGAGGATGGTACAAAGTGGCTTGTTGCTCTGTAACCAGAGGTGGGGGACAATGGCCCTTTTATGGCTTGTGGACTTCAAGTCCCAGAATTCCTGAGCCAGCCATGAATTCTGGGAGTTGAAGTCCACAAGTCATAAAGGAGCCATCGTTCCCCACCTCTGCTATACTATGTAGAATGGTTGCCAGATTAATTAAGTTAATTGGAGTCTACTTCACCCCTTGAGAACAGCTTGGTAACAAAAAGACAAATCCTCTATTCTACTCCATTTCTGTGTTCATTTGCAGATTCAAAGCATTTTCTCTTTACCATTGACATTTTTGAAATAAGGTTTTATTTAAAATGTGCATTTTTTTCAAAGGAAAGAGTCCCACTCAGTGCACCTCAATCCCTGAGCAATACAGACATATTCTGAAATGGTTTCACACCGAAGGAATGAGTTCCATCTGCATTTGGTCGAGGCCCATGACTGCCAACCTCTAAGAATATCTAAAAGGCTCTTTTATTTATTCAAAGCTTTTCCTAAATTGGCTTTGCTTCTTTCTTCTGCTAACTAATTTTGGAAGAGGGGTAGAGTTCTGACTAAAACTGTGCTGATATTCACCTTAAATATTCTCAGAAAATTTTATCCCCCCCATCTCCCGTGAAAGAAGTTTTGTAGGAGATAACCAGGCTGAGCAGGAGAGAGGCGTCCCTGCATGCCCACACGTGATCTAAGTCCAGTCCATCTTGAATTCCTTTTTAAACTTCCGCTCATTTCCCTTGAACATTAGTAGTTCAGATTCTTGTAGAGAGCTTAAGCTTGCAATAAACCTTTATACCCCTTTGAACTGCCCGACTCTCCTGATTTCTCTGGCACTTGACAAGTTTCATTTGTTTTTTTCATCTGAGATAAGTTGATGATTTATGCCAAACGCCTCCTGACCTTGTTCTCACAACTCCTTAACCTGGTTCTGAACTAATCCATTTTCTAGTTCACACAATACACTGAACAATTTATGAGCTGCTGGCCACTGCTGGGATTATTTTCTGTTATCGTGAGAGGATGAGAGGAATTCCAACCGAATGGGTTCCCTGGTGATACTATGGAAGGGTAGACATCCAGGGATGGTGCTTCATGTTAGTCAAAGAATATTTGTAGTCACGGTTGAACTTTGTGATCGTTGATGCTGTCTGGGTTTGGTTGTCTTCTTGCAGATGTTTCATTATCAAACTTTTGTTGGCAGGGTGCTGTCTCTGCTTTTCAGTATGCTGTCTAGATTTGCCATAGCTTTCCTCCCCAGGAGCAAGCGTCTTTTAATTTCTTGGCTACAATCCCCATCTGTGGTGATCTTGGAGCCCAGGAAAATAAAATCTGTCACTACTTCCATTTCTTCCCCATCTATTTGCCAGGAATCGAGAGGGCCGGATGCCATGATCTTGGTTTTCTTAATGTTGAGTTTCAAGCCAACTTTTGCCAACTTTAAAGAGCAGTCGGGGTTGATCTCCTCTAGGACTGATCAATTTGATCGCCTTGCAGTCCAGGGGACTCGCAGGAGTCTTCTCCAGCACCAGAGTTCAAAGGCGTCAATTCTTTGGCACTCAACCTTTCTTATGGTCCAACTTTCACAGCCACACCTGTTGCTTTCATCAAAATATATGTGGAGATTCTCAATCACCCAGGTCATAGTTGTCCCAAAGTTGCTTTTCAAAGGGCAACTTTGTTTTCTCCTTGGAAGCATTTGCTTCTCATCCAAGAAGCTGAACTGTCCAAAACTGAAGAAGCTTCATGGATGAGAAGCTAAACATTTTCAAGGGGGAAAAAACCAGTTACCTTTTGAAAAGCAGCTTTCAGCAAAATGGCAAATGTACGACTTGGGTGGGACTTGCCTTGGGATGGCAGAACCTTGCTTTCATGAAAGTAATTGGTTTGACCATCCCCTGCAGACGTCCCATTTTATCCACATTCTCTTTTCCTTGGGCAGAAATTCTGAAAACCAAGCTTCTTTCCTCAAATTCAGTAGCAGGGGAAAAGAACAAGGAATGCTTTACATCATGGCATCAATTTTAACATGACACCAGTAAGGCTAGCGAAAATGTTTTAAAATGTTTCAAATAGCTGTGGAAATGTAAAGCCAGGTACTTATTATTATAATTTGGTGGGTATGCCCTAGTGCAAAGAAATATTGGTTTAAGAGTCACATATGGCTGGAAAAGATGACTAAAATATAGATAGAATTTAGGCCAGAATTGTTTCTGTTAGGAATACTAGGATCCAATTATGGGAAAGAGAACGAGTATTTAATATTACGTATATTGACAGCTGCGAGAATAGCATTTGCCCAATACTGGAAAAATGAAGGTGTACCATCTGATGAGATTACAATTAGGAAAATTTTAGAATGTGCAGAAATGGACAGATTGATGTTAGAGATTAAAGAGAAAGAAGACTCAGTCTATTTTAAAACATGGGAAATTTTTTATCAATGGTTAGCAAAATGAATTAACGAAAACTGAAACTTAAGATGATTGACTTTTTCTTTTGATTAATTGATATGTTTAATAATATTTGCTACTTTTGTTGACCACAGTTACTTATTGTATTGTATTGTATTGTATTGTATTGTATTGTATTGTATTGTATTGTATTGTATTGTATTGTATTGTATTGTATTGTATTGTATTGTATTGTATTGTATTGTATTGTATTGTATTGTATTGTATTGTATTGTATTGTATTATATTATATTATATTATATTATATTATATTATATTATATTATATTATATTATATTATATTATATTATATTATATTATATTATATTATATTATATTATATTATATTATATTATATTATATTATATTATATTATATTATATTATATTATATTATATTGGCCACTTGTATCCGGATGATAGTTTGCTTGCTAAAGCATGGAATGTTATTGGGGGTAACATTGTTGTACCCATTCCCACCCTAAATCTTTCTCTGAACTCTATTCTGGATTCCACTATCCACAATGATCCTTGTTTTCCCTTACCCTGATAAAACTTAATAAAATATTGGGGGGGGAGAAAGTAATTGGTTTGACCTTCCCCTGCAGACATCCCATTTCACCCACATTCTCTTTTCCTTGGGAAGAAATTCTGAAAACCAAGCTTCTTTCCTCAAATTCAGTGGCAAGGAAAAAGAATAGGGAATGCTTTACATCATGGCATTAATTTTAACTATTCTTTTGTAAACTTTGTTGTTGTTGTTGTTAATGTTTTTGTTATTATTTTATTAAATGTGCTTTTCCATTTTGCATCCCCACTTGGGTTTACCATGTAACCATTTTCTTTTTCTGCTCAATTTGAAAATAAGTGCCACTTGAATCTTCCGATTTGATATATTCTTTCATTTCATGTTTTATTTATCAACAAAATGTCCCATCTTGTTAGAGAACCTCCAGGCTAGTTAGACTAAACCAAGTGAAAAAACATGCAAATGTGAAGCCACAGCAATAACAAAGCTTGTGAGGAAGCTACAGGGAGAAACAAAACAAGAACAACAAAAAAGCAAAACAATACAGCCTCACAACTAATAAAAAAGAGTAAACAGAATCCAGGAGAATCGACAACTTATAAAACAATATTAAAAATTCAGAAGGACTTCCGGTGGCTCCGCCGGCGTCGCTAGAGTCTCCTCTGTGAGGCTCCGTTCCCTAGGTATGTAAAGCCGCAAAAAATAGCGAACATCAGCTGTTTTTTGCGGTGAAAAATCCCCTCTTCGGGCAAAGAAGAGGTGTAGAGCATCGGGAGTAAAGGGTTGAGCTCCTCTAATATCCCTGGAAAAAGCTTTCAGGGATCAAGAGTGAGAGCTCCCCATAACTCCTGAAGACGCTCCTGCTCAGAGACGCTTCTGTCATCAGACAGAAAAAGACGCCGCGACCGCCTCTGCTTTTAAAAATAGAACACAAGAGAGACTGTTTGCAGACTGAGTGAATACAGGAGTTTTTATTGGATTGCAAGTATTTTTTATTGTTTTTCTGGCTATATATTTCTAACTGTTACATTCAACATAATGCATTCAAGATGGCGTATAGCTTTTGCTGCTTTCACTGCTAAAGGAAAGTGCTTGAAAGTGAAAGTGAATTCTCCATTTTTTTTCTTCTTTGTTCTCGTAAGCGAAGCTAGATAGACGGTTGTAGAAATTGGATTAAAGCCAGAGCGATTGTTTTAAAATTTAAAATGGAGTGGAATTTACGTTTTAATGTCAAACCTATTTTGGATCGCATTGATGAATTTAAAGAAGAAATGATTGCAATATTGAAGGAGACTAACACAGAAATATTAAAATTAATTAGATTCTTTTTTCCAAATGAAATTGATTTGCAACCGACTGTTGAACATTTTATACAACAATCCAAACAAGAAGAAGACAGTATTGAGAATAAAGAGAATAATGGGAAATGGATCTTGCTTGATAAACAGTTTATTTACGGAGTGGAGGAAGATGATTTGTTTTAAGACAGGAGGGGATGGCTATCCCTCTCAGACAAGCAGCAAGAAGAAGATTTAACTGAGAAAAAAGAGAAATTGATCCAGTTTAAGAAGCAATCTATCTATGGTGCTGAGGACCAGGAAAAGCAAAGACAGAGATTTGAAATGTTACCTCAACGAAAGTCTATGGTTAAGAGAAACAGAGGACTAATGCAAAGGTTAAGATGGTTTATATGGATTCAAATGATATTGCAAGTAAAAAAGAGAGACTTATTATTTGGAAGGGAGGCCTCGTTATGGAGATTTACCTGGCAGAAGAAAAAACAAGAGTATGATTGAAGAAGTGAAATTTAAAATTGTATGCAAGGAATTATGGGTAATTCAAAACTATGGACTGACTCAAGGACTAAGATTATGAGTAAGATGTAAGAGAAGATGATTAACGGAAGATATAATATTAAGATTATGAGTAAGACGTAAAAGAAGATGATTAATGGAAGATATAATTAAATTGAAGAAGAATGTACTTGCTTTGAAATGATCTAGGTTTGACATTAGATTGATTGATTGATGGGATAGATAAACATTATGTGATTTGATAAGGTTGAAGGAATCTAAGTTAGAAATGGATTAAATAGATTGTATTTGTTATTTAGGTTTATTCGACATATGAGAAAGCCCAGAAGTCGAATGAAGAAGTGAAATTTAAAATTAAGTGTAAGGAATTAAGGCCAATCTAAGATTATGGGCTGAATCAAGGACCAAGTTTATGAGTAAGATGTAAGAGAGGTTGTTTAATGGAAGATATACTAAATTGATTAAGAATATATATTTTTTTTAATTGAGGGGTTTATTGATATTATTTGTTTATTTTTTTTTTAAAAAAGATGATTTATTTATTTGATGTTTATTGGTTTGAAATGATTGTCTAGAATGTTAAAAGAAACTGATTACTGGAAGATATATACTAAACTTGATTGTTTGGGTGACTCTACATAACCTCTCAATGAATTGAAGTGATGGATTGATTGTTAGATTGATGGTTTAGATATGTAAATGAAAATTAATACTCTTAACAAGATGATTTGTCTGTTTTGTTTAGTGGATTGAAATGATTTAAGGTTTGATATTAGATGGACTGATTGAGGGATTAGATATGTATTAGAATTGATAAGGTTGAATAAATGTTAAGTAGAGATTGTATTTAGTATATAGTTTAAAATTCTTGTTAGGATTATATAATAACTTTGTTTGAAGTAGTGGGTTTTCTTTTGTTTTACCCTGTACTCACTCTGGGAAGTCAGGGGGGGGGGTAGGGAGGGTTTATAATTTTATATACTATGTTTTCTCAACTGCAATTGGGGTTGATGCAAGAATATGTAATTATTGTTATTAAGGGGTTGCTCGGGTGGCCTCTGGGCACCACATCTGATGGAAAGAGAAAGGAGGAGTGAAGGTTGATGTAAGTAGAAAGTTGATAAGAAGGGGGAAGAGTAGGGATAGTTGGGTGGAGTAGAAGGAGGGAGATAGAGAAGGAGGGAGGAGAGTAGGTAGTTAGTTGGTAAGTGAGGGGGGAAGGTTAGGGTTAGGGGGATGTGGTGGTGAGGGTACCGAGCAGTAATGTTAATTGTTTGGTAAATGTGGTCTATGATTATTTTCAGTTGAGTTATTATTATTAGATGTATTGAAATAAGTACTTATGTTTTGTTTATGGATGATTTTAAAATATGTATTTATGCTGTGATTATGTTTATTGTTTATTTTAATACTATGATTTGATTTGAGCATTTTTCTTTTTCTGTTAAAAATTTAAAAACCAATAAAAAAATTCAGAAGAATGGGATCCCTTTTTGAAAAGTTAAAAGATTTGTTTGAGTACGCTTCAGGCAAAAGGGATGTTTGCCATTGACAGAGGATGCTTTTTTAGCTTCTCCAGCTAGCCTTCAGCCCTGGGATTCCATAGTGGTCCCCATCCAAGTATTATCCAGGATCAACCCTGCTTAGCTTCCATGCCTAGACAATATAGGGCCATGCTACCCTATAGGTAGGCCTCAACTTACAACAGTTTATTTAGTGACTGTTCAAAGTTACAACAGCACTGGAAAAAGTGACTTATAACTGTTTTCCACACTTACGACTGCTGCAGCATCCCAATGGTCACGTGATCAAAATTCAGACGCTTGGCAACTGGCATGTACTTATGACGGTTGCAGTGCCCTTCTGCCCTTCTAACATGCAAAGTCAGGGGGGAAGCCAGATTCGCTTAACAGCCGTATTACTAACTTAATAACTGCAGTGATTCACTTAGCAACTGTGGCAAGGGAGGTTGTAAAATGGGACAAAACGCTCTGAACAACTGTCTCACTGAGCAACAGTAATTTTGGGCTCAATTGCAGCCATAAGTTGAGGACTATCTGCACATTGAACTTGAGGTACCTTCCATCAAAACATAAACAATTGATTTTATTAGGCAATTCCTATCCCAGTCTAGCAACAGAGGAAGTGATGTATCAGACACCTGGAGGGCTGCAGGCTCAAGTAGGTGATCACAAGCCCTACAAATAAGCAGTTCACGTAACAATGACTACTGTGAATCTGATTGTGTGTCCTGGTTTGGGAGGGTGCTGGTTTTCCTGCCAGCTCCTCCCTTATTATTTGGGAAGGATGAAAGAATTGTTAAGGATTGTGGTTTCCAGATCAGGAAAAGCCAGAGGAGACGAGGCTTCACGAGAATTCTCTTTCTTTTCTTCACTCATTTCCCAATGCAAGGAAACTAGTGGAAATCAGGGAAGTTTATTTATTTATTTTATTTATTTATTTAATTAGATTTTTATGCCGCTCCTCTCCAAAGGACTCGGAGTGGCTAACAACATAAACAAAATAAACATCTCAGCATTTAAAAAGAAAAAAAAACCTAAAACCAAATCTACAAAACATTTAAAAAGACCCCCCAAACACATTCATCATTCAAACACAATCACAGTCATCCCCAGGCCTGCCGGTATAGATAAGTTTTTAGATTCTTCCGGAAGGCCGGGAGAGTGGGAGAAACGCAGACTTCAGGGGGCAGTTGGTTCCAGAGGGTGGGCGCCACAACAGAGAAGGCCCTCCCCCTAGGACCCGCCAGACGGCATTGTTTCACTGACGGGACCCGGAGGAGGCCGACCCTGTGCGCTCTCACCGGTCGAAGGGAAGTATGTGGCAGAAGACGGTCCCGTAAATTGTCAAAGAAAGAGTTAAAGACAGCAGAAATGAGCAGGGAAATTATGAAGGGCATGGAGTTTTTACAGTTTGTGAAAACAACAGCTGTTTTTTGAAAAATCTTGGAGGATATAGGATATAGGATGGTCGGTTCTTAGCCTTACAAATAGCATGAAATTTAGATGTAAGGGCTCAGCATCGTACTGGTGCCTCCTCAACTTCACTGCATACTTTAATTGCTTCCCTGCTTGTGTACATTGACAAAATATCACTTGGATATATCAATTTTAGCAAAAGATCATTGTGGGTTGACTGTCCTTCTGTGATGTGGAGAGTCAATGTCTGATCGCATGCATGAGCATTTCCTGACTTGTCAGGAAATTATCAGAGGAAAGGTGCCTTGACAGAGTAATCTAATCATCTCACTTTCTTTAATGCAACCCATGACTCGTGCGTAGAGGTGCAGTTGAAGGCTGGAAGTGCACAAAGGGATGCCCTCACAACTTGCCACCAAATTTGGAAAATGAGTGTCAGATTTCCACTTTGGAGGCAGAAAACATCCGGAATTGCAAAACCTGGACATTCATAAAGAAGCTGCTTTAATGATGTGTAGAGAGTTATTCCTCTAATGCTCCTTCACAGAACATAGAACAATAGGGTTGGAAGGGACCTTGGAGATCATCTTAGTCCAACCCCCTCATCCTTGGCAGGAGATCCTATACCATTCTGGACTTTCTTTGGGCTTGATGGGATAGATTCAGATGATCATAAAGAGAAGAACAGAAGAACGGAGTTGGAAGGGACCCCGGAGGTCCTCCAGTTCAACCCCCTGCCCAAGCAGGAGACCCGATGGCATTTCAGACAAATGAAGTTTCATTTCATCCATTTCAGTTTGGGAGAAGTGGGGAGACGTTTCCAAGCGCCCCACTTTTGAAAGAAAAGCCACGGCACAGCAGAGATGCAAAGAACCTTCACCATTTGCTGAAAACAGCCAGGACTCATTCAAGGCAAACAGACTCTGCAACATCCCCCCAACATGAAAGCAAAGCCGTGTCCCTGTGATATGACAGGTTATCCGTCTGGAAAGCGAGTCAAAGCCGGGAGCCTTTACTCAGTTCGGCGGAGGATAAGCCAAATCCGGCTGCTGTTTACGCATGAGCCTTTGCCAGCAAAGACTGTTGACAGTCACAAAAGGGTTAAAGACTCTGGAGGATGCAGCCATTTTCCCTTCCACCAGCAGGTTCTATAGGGGGAGTCACAACAGGGGCTGGGAAAGGCCTCTCGGAGGCGGGACCCAGAGGCCAAGAGGCACAATCCATATGCTTGCACAGATACACTTTCTGGCACTAGCAATTATGGAGCTGCACGCGTGCAGTAGTCCTTCGCCTGGCAGGCAGGCAGGTGGTAGGCTGGGCGGCTGCCAAAAGCATGCCAAATTATGCTAAGGCTTTTTGCCGGGCCAGGCGATCAAACGAGCCTGGTTTTACAGTCAAGAAGAAGGGGGAGGGTGAAAATTCAGGGTGATTTTAGTAGAGAAGACTTGGACACAGCAAAAAGGAGGAGAGGGAGAGGGAGAGCGGGGGAGTGGGAAGGAGAAGGGAGGAGAAGGGAGGAGAGGAGAGGAGGAGAGGAGAAGAGAAGAGAAGAGAAGAGAAGAGAAGAGAAGAGAAGAGAAGAGAAGAGAGAGAAGAGAAGAGAAGAGAAGAGAAAGAGAAGAGAAGAGAAGAGAGAAGAGAAGAGAAGAGAAGAGAAGAGAAGAGAGAGAAGAGAAGAGAAGAGAAGAGAAGAGAAGAGACTGAAAGGCTGAGATTGGAGGAGAGGGAGACGAGGAAGAGGAGGGGATGGGGATGGGGATGGGGATGGAGGAGAGGAGAGGAGAGGAGAGGAGAGGAGAGGAGAGGAGAGGAGAGGAGAGGAGAGGAGAGGAGAGGAGAGGAGAGGAGAGAAGAGAGAGAAGAGAAGAGAAGAGAAGAGAAGAGAAGAGAAGAGAAGAGAAGAGAAGAGAAGAGAAGAGAAGAGAAGAGAAGAGAAGAGAAGAGAAGAGAAGAGAAGAGATTGCTAATGCATTCTACTCTCCAGCATTTCTCAAATGAAAATAAATGCTAGAGTGTCGTTGATGTAAGCATAGTTTCCCAAATAAACTATCACTGGCTGAGTTTGTATACGTATTATGCTGTACCAGTCTTCTCCAGCCTGGGTCCAGTTCCCAGAATTCTAAGCAAAAGTAGCTGAGGAATTCTGGGAACTAAATTCCACACATTTGAAAGTGCCTGGAGAAAGTGCCTGGAGCTAAGCCCAAAAGGATCGTTTCTAAAACTAATGGAAACCTTCAAACCAGCCACATTGTGCTTCATGTGTCCCCAGGCATAGACAGAAAGCTACTCTGAACAAGGATTCCAATTTTTTGGATTTATCAAACATGATCGAACAAAACAGGATATGGAAGATGGTTGTTATCCTGTACAGATAGTCCTTGACTTACAAACATACGTTTAACAACTGTTCAAAGTTACAACGGCACCAGTGGTGGGATTCAAATAGGTGAATAACCGGTTCTCTGTGTGGATGCCACTTCTGGAAGTCCATTCTGGGCCTGGGCAACCAAAAATTAGCTACCGGTTCTGCCGAAGTGGTGCGAACCGGCTGAATCCCACCACTGAACAGTACTGAAAAAAGGGACTGATGACCAGTTTCCACACTTATGACCGGTCACATGATCGAACTTTGGGTGCTTGGCAACTAGCATGTATTTACGATGGTTACAGTATCCCAGGGGCCTGGGGCAATCATTTACAATGTTCTTAGGGAGCTTCTGATAAGCAAATCAAGGAATTCAGAATAACACAGAGTTGGAAGGGACTTTGGAGGTCATCTAGTTTATTTCCTGCTTAAGCAGGAGATCCTATACTCTTCTGGACAAGTGGCTATCCAGTCTGTTCTTAAAAGCCTCCTATGGAGGCAAGCTGTCCCGCTGATTAATTGTTCTCACTGTTAGGAAATTTCTCCTTAGTTCTAGGTTGCTTCTCTCCTTGATTAGTTTCCAGCTATTATTTCTTGTCCTGCCTTCCAGTGCTTTGGAGAATAGGTTGACACCCCCCCTTCTTTGTGGCAGCCCTGAGATATTGGAACGCTGCTATCATGTCACCCCAGTCCTTCTTTTCGCTATTCTAGACATACACAATTCCTGCAACTGTTCTTCATAGGACTTAGCCTCCAGCCCTCTAATCATCTTTGTTACTCTTCTCTGAACTCTTTCCAGAGTCTCAACATCTCTTTCAGAAGAACTGTTCTAGGCTTATAACAGGAGCTACTACCAAACAAACTGCCCTTAAGCTTACCTTATGCACTCTAGACATTTACAAGTGTCGCAGCCAATTAATTAATGGATGAAATCTGCGTGTGTGTGCATAGAAGGGGAGGAATGCATAAAAAAAAAAAGTAGAGCTCCTTCCTCCTTTTGAAATGATGCTGACTTGTGTGGTTGCAGACATGAAGTTAGAGAATTAAGGGGGGGGGGAATCCTTTCTCCAGAAAGAAAGAAATGCTTCTTCAGGACTTCTCAGCTGCTGTTTTCACAAGCATTCATCACATTTTTTTTAACGAAAAGAAAAATCTATTGAATTATTAATCAAGGGCACATTTTTAGCACTCAAATTGCATTTTAATCTATTGCATTAATTGGTTAATCATACACATTTTGCAGCCCTAATAATGGATCTGGCGTATAGATAGGAGCCAGACGGAAGTTAAGCTGCTTTCACTCCCACAGGGCCATTGGCTGAGTTTCACAACACAAAATCTTCATAGGGTTTCTCAGATGCAAGCCGTATTGCGACCTGGCCGAGTTTGTTGCGTTAAGGCAAAATCACCATCGTTGGCCTGCAAATATCAAGGCAGCCACTAGAGGGCAGTGAAGAGTTGTGTTTCAGATCTCCATTTGCTGCCCTCTAATGGTCATCTGGATTTTTTTTGGCTTTAATGAAGAAGGAGAAAAGATGAAGCAATAAAAACTAACGAGTAAACTTTCTTAACTGTTTGTTGTGGGATTTTGGCATAGACTCTGCTACAAAACTATGTGTGCCTCTGTTTCTGCCAATCGTTCCAAAAAGCATGATTATGTATTTAAATTAGTCTTAAAAATCAATGCAGGAACGTCAAGCATATTAACTAGTCTGGCCTTCTAGCACCACTGTTATCATCCCTTTAGAAATTAAGCCAGTTGTACAAATACCTCGTGTTTCAGCAAAAAATTAAACGGAAGAGCAGCTTACATATAACCGTGTCCTTAGTGGCTAAAGAGACTACATTGGAGATCCAGAAAACTTTCTTGGGAGAAAACAATATCGGCAAAGAGAAATTAACATCTGACACCAAACAGAAAAACTTAGCACAAAGTACACTTATTACTATAGTGGTCATCTGAGATTTACCCCAATAGTTGCTAATTGAACAATAAGTCAGTGGGAGGAAAAATAAATAAAAAGAAACTGGAAAGTCAATTATAATGCAACCTTACTTTTTTTAAAAAAAAAACTTGCAAATCGTTATCATTAAGGGAAGAACGTGTAGAAGAGTGGTAAGCTAAACTCTCTTTTTATTTCCATTTTCTTTTCTAGGAAACAGACATGTACACACACATCCATAAATACAGATTTCATGACACCAGACTACAGAATATAGAATGCAAATTATCTGGAAGAAGCCTTGCTGTCCCCAAAAGGGAGAAGGACTTTGTTAAAAGTCCCTTCAGATACCTTCAGGGTGAGAGCTAGGTGGTCTAAAATGACCCAAAAACATGAAGCTAGAAAGAGCCATTGGGGCAACCAGAGTTGGGTGCAGGAAAGACAATTTATGTCCCTAGTTATTGTTAGTTTGAATAATTCTTCTAATGGAAAAACTGAATTCATTGT
>JARGCV010001215.1:0-15000 GCA_034064705.1 Bothrops alternatus | reverse complement strand
GGGAGGGAGGGAGGGGTGGGATTCAGATATGTGAATAACCATTTTTCTGTGTGGATGCCACTTCCGGGAAGTCCATTCTGGGCCTGGGCAACAAAAAATTATCTACTGGTTCTGCCAAAATGGTGCGAACCGGCTGAATCCCACCACAGGAAGGAAGAAAGGAAGGAAGGAAGGAAGGAAGGAAGGAAGGAAGGAAGGAAGGAAGGAAGGAAGGAAGGAAGGAAGGAAGGAAGGAAGGAAGGAAGGAAGGAAGGAGAGAGTGGTGGGATTCAAGTATGTGAACAACCGGTTCTCTGTGTGGATGCCGCTTCTGGGAAGTCCATTCTGGGCCTGGGCAACAAAAACTTAGCTACCGGTTCTGCCAAAGTCGTGCGAACCGGCTGAATCGCACCACTGCCTGGGATGCTGCAACTATCAAAAATGCATGCCTGTCACCAAGCACCCAAAATTTTGATCCTGTGATCAGGAGGGGGATGCAATGACTGTATGTGAGAGGACCGGTCATAAGTCACTCTGTTCAGCGTTGTAATTTTGAGCGGTCGCTAAACAGATGGTTTTAAGCTGAGGACTGTCTCTGAATGTCAGGGCTGCAAAGGTGCTGGAAAAGAGCCAGAAAGAAAATTCCGAGATCCAGGGTAGGACCATGTTTTTGTTAGGACTGTTTCTGATTCTGCCTGCTCCAACACACATCTAATTATTCGTTCCACCCATCACCTAATCAGAGATGCTTTTATTTTAAGAACAATGGGAAGCTAAGATATTTTTTTTTTAAAGTTTACAGTTTCTATCTTATTTTGCTGCTGTTAAGATGGGGACAAGAGATTCCTTCCAGATTAGACCTTGGACAGCTAAAGATTCTTCTTTTATTGTGAAAAAGGAACAACTGAATCAATTAAACGGATATAATTCAACAAGCATTGTAAAGCACTTTATCGGTGCTCTCTGAGCTTGTCTGTTTTTTTACAGACCTTTCAGTACCCGACGAGGTTACATCTTCAGTGCTAGAAGAGACTGGTGTCTGCTCTCTGTTCATACACCAGTTGAGCAATGAAATGTCTGCAAGAAAACAAACAAGCTCAGATCAACCCTGAGCTTCAAATATTCCCTTCTGTTAAAACTTTGCTTGGCCAGCCAGCCATTTATAATTTTCCCGCATTCATACTTTTGAGAAGTTTCTTCCGACAGTTAGAACAGGAATTGCAGGTGGAGATTTATCTAATTCTGCAAAAGGCAGGGTGATATTCCGAAAGAAGTGTTAGGAAACAGGCTTCAAATCATCTTCAAAATCAAGGACAGATCCCTATTCATTTATTTATGTATTTATAGCCCTAATATTGTATGCCACTGCCTCTATCTCCATTCTGAATGTCTATGGAAACTTCGGATCACGGCTAGCATGTCTTAATTTTAATAATGGTCTCATTTGCTTATAAGAACTCTTAATATTTTTCAAACAAGCGTCAGTATCTCTAGGCATGGCTAGCTTGTTCAAAGATAGGAAAGGCCTAAAATATATTTTGCAATGGATGCTGGGAATGGTTAAACAAAAAGAAGATAATTTCAAACTCTTGGGGTCTACTCAGAATGAATGAATGAATTTCGTTAGTAGGACTATACAAAACATGCACATACATCCATATAACAGTTCAGAGCTGGCACTGATTCTAGTGTGGACTAATAACAATATCCATTTTTTTGCTGCCAGAAACCCAATGCAGTCCTTGGCTTCATTAATAGAGAGAGATAATCAGATCACATGAAGTGTTAATGCCACTTTATAAAGCCTTGCTAAGACCACACTTGAAATATTGCATCCCATTCCGGTTGACACGATCTATAAAAGATGTTGAGACTCTAGAAGAGTGCAGAGAAGAGCAGCAAAGATGATTAGAGGGCTGGAGGCTAAGTCCTATGAAGAACAGTTGCAGGAATTGGGTATGTCTAGTTTAAGGAGAAGAAGGAGTAGGAGTGACATAATAGAATGTTCCAATATCCAAGGGGCTGCCCAATGAAGGGGTAGTCAACCTATTTTCCAAACCACCTAAGAGAAGTAATGGATAGAAAACTCATCAAGGAGAGAACCAACCTAGACCTAAGGAGAAATCTCCTGACAGTTAAACAACTAATCAGTGGAACGACTTGCCTCCAGAAGTTGCAGGTGCTCCAACACTGGATGTTTTTAAGAAGAGATTGGACAACCATTTGTGTTGGCTAAAATGCAGCATCCTGGGGCCATGTGATCACCAGTTCCAATCATCTCAACCAGCTTCCAACAAGCAAAATCAGTGGGGGAAGATGCATTTGCTTAAAGACCACATGAATTGCTCAACAAACTGCAGTCATTTGCTTAACAATCATGGCAAAAAGGATCGTAAAGTCAGGTGTATTCCCTCCTTTAGCCACAGAAACCCTGGTCTCAGTTTGGTCATAGGTTGAGAATTACCTCCAGTTAGTTAAGAATTATCTGCAGTCACGACATAAGCCTAAGACTGAAAATCAGGCTTGTCAGGTGTTATATTTTTTTTCTATCCTGTTCTACGGAGTAGAGAGTGGGTCTCTGACCGAAGGCCACCTGAAGAGACTAGAAGCATCTGAAATGTGGATTTACGGGCGGCTGTTACATAGAAGCTGGGTTGACAAGATCAGAAATGAGGAGATGATCAGCCGCCTGGGAAAGCCAAGGGAAATCATCAAAACAATTAAAAAACGAAAATTAGAATATTTCGGACATGTGATGCGATACCCAGAAAAATACGGCATACTCCATTTAATCCTCCAGGAAAGATGGAAGGCAAACGAGGTCCAGGCCGAAGAAGAACATCGTGGCTTCAAAATCTAAGGAACTGGTCTGGACAAAACTCAGCAGCACTTTTTCGTGCGGCTGCTGATAAAAACAGGATCGCCAACATGATCGCCAACGTCCGCTAACAGATATGGCACAAGAAGAAGGAGAAGAAGTTAAGAATTATAATGCAAGACAATTGCCTTTCCCCTGCAAACCAGTCTGATTGTTACAAACTTCTGCTCAGATTTTATTCGGCATAGCCCCTATTTTGAAGTCAAAGAGGCCTCCTCTGTCTGTCCAGCCACCTTTGCCAACATTAGAGATCTACTTTATGACAGATTTGCTTCTTTACATTATATCTCACTTGACCGTAAGCAATTCACGAAGAAGCAGAAGTTTTTGACATTCCTGATTGGATCAGAAGAGTTGGACCACAGCTCCCATTCTCCCTAGTCAACACGGCACACAGACACACCTTTAATTTTTCTCTACTGCTAGAGGTTTCCGTAGATGCAGTGCTATTTTATGATTAGAAGCTGCTTTAAAGGTAAATTGCAAAATTATACCTTTTATATCCAACAATTGAAGATGATTTCTTGAATCATAGCAGGCAGAGAAAGGGATGGGGCATCCTGATTAAAATTAAGCCAGATTTCTTGTCAAGTACTATTTATATCAGCTCAAGCACCACCACCAGAATTTGCAAAGAATTGTTGACTGAGGAATTTTCAGAGTTTTCCAAGGCTAGCAGCGCATGATGATGATCAGTCTTAGATGAAGTGTTTGTTTCTTCCTAACTGCTTTTCTTCTCTAGAATTGACCTTAGAAATAGGGGGCAGAAGGGCGTTGGATAAAACGGTCAGGAGAAACTTCTCCAAAATCTGATTAACGAAACCCACATCTCTCCAAACCTTTCTGAACTACAACTTCCAGTATCCCTTCCCATTGTCCACAGAGACTGACAGCTGGAGGTCAGAGGTCAGGATGGAGCAGTTAGGGCTGCACCCAAATGATCCATCAAATGAAGCCAGATGGCAGGAGACAACAGCAAGTCAGCCTGGTGTCAAACAAATCTAAACATTTTCACCCAACGTCCTTTTTTCTAATTTAAACAACAACTTATCATTGGAATAGGTGAATGGTTACAGGGTTGTGTTTGGCTTTTTTTACATTAAGAAAGGGTGTTGAGAAAAGATAGAAATACATGCACACAAAGTTCCAATTCTATCTAGAATTGCAGTGATGGACGATGAGACTAACAGTAAGCAAAAGAGCATGTTGCCAGCCAAGATCAGTAGATTATCCTTTAGACTACAGCTTCCATAAGTCCCAGCCATTGTGGCCAATGGCCTGAGCTAATGGGAAGTAGAAGGCAAGCTATTTGGAGGAAAGCTAGCAATTGACAAGATGAGGCTAGCTGTCTTAACTCATCATCCATGTTCTACTGATATCCAGATTAGACTACAAGCTGTAGCTGCTCTGCAATCTGGAGCAGAGTCATGCCCAATCTGAGGACTTTTTTTGCCCCAATGTTAAGTGAATCCCATGATTATTCAGTGGACCTGACTTCCCCCATTGACTTTGCTTGATGGACATTGGCTGGGAAAGTGACAAACAATGTGACCACGGAATGCTGCAGCCATTGTAATACAGGCTAGTTCCAAAGTGCCCAAATGTTGATCATTTGAACGTGCGGTTGCTGCGATGGTTGTAAATGTGAGGGTCAGCCTTAAGTCACTTTTTTTTTTCCTGTGACATTATAGCTCACTAAATGAATGGTTGTGGGTCAAGGACTATGTCATACTGTAATGTTCTCTTTGGGTGGTACCCTTTAAAGCAGGGGTCCCCAATCCTCAGGCTGCAGCCCACTATTGGCCATGAGCTGTTCGGAACCGGGCCACAGAAGCCGCCAGGCAAGCACACGCGAGTCCACGGGTGCATCCCCATTGCATGAGCAGCAGGCAAACACAAGTGTACATACTTGCCAGCCGCTCATATGGAACCATCCCCTCTTCTGCCCCCTCCCCATTCCCCCATGGGTCCGCAAAATCGGAAAGATTGGGGAATTCTGATCGAAAGGACATTTTCAGTTGCAAAGATGCAAAAGATCCTGCAAGACCCACTTTGTGTTGTGCGAATTCTGTTTTTCTGTCTGGCTTAGAGGCAGACTCTGTGCACTGTTGGTCCTCCAGTGAAGAATGCAATTCCAGCCAGATTGCATCAGACCACTTATGGTGATGTATTAGGGGAGTCTTCTAAAAGCATTTCAGCTTTCTCAGATGTAAAATTTGATGGATCACCCCTGCTGACTTTATCTTATATGGATTCCTATACTGTATTTAGTCTTTGTCTAAGCAAGAATGTGGCACCGCCCTTTTCAGCTCTGTTTTTTTTAACTCACATTTTAGACTGTACCACTTTTGCCTCTGTTTTGCCAGCCCCCAAGAGCAGCTGGGTTTTTTTTTTAACACCTTGAAAGTGACACATCACACTTTTTGAAATAAAGAAGCGGAAGGAATAAGCAGTTGCTGGAATTGGGTGTGTCTAGTTTAACGAAGAGAAGGACGAGGGGGAACATGATAGCAGTGTTCCAATATCTCAGGTGCTGTCCCAAAGAAGAGGGAGTCAAGCTATTCTCCAAAGCGCCTGAGGGCAGGACAAGACGCAACGGATGGAAACTAGTCAAGGAGAGAAGCAACCTAGAACTAAGGAGAAACTTCCTGACGGTTAGAACAATTAACCAGTGGAACAACCTGCCTCCAGAAGCAGTGAATGCTCCAACACTGGAAGTTTTTAAGAAGAGACTGGACAGCCATCTGTCCGAAATGGTGTAGGGTTTCCTGCCTGAGCAGGGGGTTGGACTCAATGACCTCCAAGGTCCCTTCCAACTTTATTATTATTGTTGTTATTATTATGTTGTTATTATTATTGTTGTTGCTGTTGTTGTCGTTATTATTATTATTATTATTATTATTATTATTATTATTATTATTATTATTATTATGAGGGAGAGAGTTCTGCAGTGGTCCGTCATCATCCTCACTGAAAATTAATGCAGGCAGCTTATCTAAGTGACTTCTGAAAGTGGGTGTCAAAATAAAAGAAAATATGTAGGCTTTTGGATTCAGGGTTCAACATATCTCAATTCCCTTCAGGGAGGTAAAATTTTCCCCCTCCCCCCTTCATTGTTTTGGGAAATGAGGTCAAGTGAAGATTCACCAGTCAAAGATGGAACCCAACTTTCTATCTACAGACCCCTCACATCCTGGACATAGTGTTTCAAAACAACTACTTGCAGACACAAAGACAGTCCCCCCCACATGCCATTACTCTGCTAAACAACTAATTCCCACAATACTGTCAAACTACCAAGTAGAGCTGTATTACTATTATCCTTCTCATCCTTCCTATTACCTATTCCTTATCTTCTTATGCCTATAACTTTGTGGCTTGTATCTTACAATTTATATTGTTTTATTTAGTATCCTAGCTTGATTTATGTTGGTTGCTTATTTAGTATCCCATGACCATCACTGAATGTTGTATCTTAGGATTTATGATGAATATTTTATGACCATGATCATGATTTATCACTTGTGGCTTGTATGTACACTGAGAGCCTTTGCACTGGAGACAAATTCCTCGTGTGTCCAATCACACTTGGCCAATACAGAATTTTATTCTATTATTTACATCATTGAGTGTTCTTCTTTGATGGGTGGAAGCCACCATGATTGGCCCAAAGTCACCCATCCAGTTTTCATGACTAAGGCTGGCAGGTGTCTAAGGCGGGACTAGATCTCACAACTCCTGGTGATTGGCCCAAAGTCACCCAGCAAGCTTTCATGGTGAAAGCGGGACTATAACTCACTATTTTTATGGCTCTTCCTGGCTGTTTATTTCACATTATCTTAACTTAGGAGGCCATCTAATCTAGAGAAGGCCAGAAAAAGTTCCCAGCTCAAACTCACCCCATTAGTATTGCACTGTTCCCTTGACAGATGAATGTTTCTCCCTTTATACAGTGTACAAATTCTTTCCTTCTTGCACACACGTAAGATAACCATGTTTCAAGGTAACTTAACCGAGATTAAAACCCAGATTACTATTTTATATAAATTCATCTGCTAGTGGGTCATCGAATAGGTTATAGTATTATGAAAGTAGCCATTGCAAAGATCTCCCAATCTTTACATCGTATAAACAATATGAAAGGAAAGAATCTGGGCTACCAGCAGTAGTAGCTGCTGCAATTATTATTTTCTTTGCAGAAATAAAGATAAAGACTAGGTGTTCTCAGGATTGTAGTTCTTTATGTCATCCTTCTTTCTCAGCGAGGGTATCTTCCTGTTCATTTTCTAGGCAAAAGCTAAACAGGAGGCCCCATTATTATGGGATGGGGGAAAGAGAAATTGCATTTGCATTCCTTCTGCTTCAAGCACATGTTTACATGACCTTTAAACCTTCAAGCACATGTTTACATGACCTTTTAAAACAGAATTAAGGCTGTGCCATCAGCAGCTGGAGGCAACCTGCATTACTAAGGCAATCAAATCAGAAGGCTAAACCAACGATAAAACATAAATTAAGCCAAGAGAGAAGCTTCCTAATTCACTAGGTTTGGCTGGCAAATTACTTTGCTGCTACTAGCCTGAGTTCTAAGCAGGTTGGAGAAGTGGTGGGAGATGAGAAGGCAAGGAAGAGGCAAGGAAAGAAGATGGGTAAGGAGGAAGGGGTGCCAAGGCAGCCATCCCAGGCCAGCTTAGGGGACGGGGTGACCTAAGAAGGTTTGATCTCAGGCAGGAGATTCTAGCCGTGAATACTCAGGCCTCACTCAGTATCTGCTCCAAAAGCCAAGATACAACAGGAATCATGATTTAATGCCAGAACCTAGTGCAATGTCCTATACACATGAAGAGTAATTAAAAATCTCAGCCATTAGCCCCCGGATGCAGTGGTGAACATGGTAATATTTCATTTATTCCCATGTGTACACACACTCCTTCTCCTCCTCTCCCCCCTCCTTCCCCTCCTCCTCCTTTTTCTCTTCTTCCTTCTCCTCCCCCTTCTCCTTCTCCTTCTCCTCCTTCTCTTTCTCTTCTTCCTTCTCCTCCCCTTCTCCTTCTCCTTCTCCTCCTTCTCTTTCTCTTCTTCCTTCTCCTCCCCTTCTCCTTCTTTTTTTTTCTCTTCCTCCTCTCCTGCTCTTTCTCTTCTTTCTTCTTCTCCCCTCTCCTCCTCCTCCTCCTCTCTCCTTCCCTCTTTTCCTCCTTCTCCTCTTCCTCCTTCTCCTTCCCTTTCTTTTCCTCCTTCTCCTCTTCCTCCTTCTCCTTCTCTTTCTCTTCCTCCTTTTCCTCCCCCCCTCCTACTCCTACTCCTGTTCCTCTTTTCCTTTTCCTGTTCCTTCTCTCGGTCCTCCTCACGTCATCTATGAGTCTCTGCATTCAGTCATTTAAGCCCTGGTCAACTCACATCTGGATTACTGCCATGTGCTCTACCCTGAAAAGAGCATTCAGAAGCTACCAGGCAGTTTTTGAAAGGCTGTAAGAGAAATTCACAAAGGCAGCCTCAGGTTTGGATGGTGCTGAAATGGACAGAAGCATCCTTGCTCATCCTCGGAAGCAGCCAAGGCAGCCGATGTTCCCCTTGCCAAGTTTACAAAGCAGATTTCCTATTAAGGCCGTTTCAGGGCAATAAAATGGATTGATTCTGCCAGATTTCAAACTCATTTTTGGTGCTGGCTTGGCTTACAGATGCTTTGTTTTGTTTGTTTTTTTAAATATTTTTTTATTTCCCCAAACTCTCCCCCATACCTATACCGTGATATTGATCAGATGTTAACATATGTTCTTTTTACATTCATATATAAGATACTTTTAGTAAAATGAAATAAATACATGCACATGACTTTTGGTGTTGCTCGCCCATCTTTCCCCCTTTCAATGTGTCCACACTCCTCCTTCTCTACCTTCTTTCTCCCTTTCTTCTCTTCCCTACTTCCCTCTTCTTCCTCTCCTCCTTCTCTTTCCTTCACCACTCTCCTCCCATTTCTCATTCATATATAAGATACTTTTAATAAAATGAAATAAATACATGCACATGACTTTTGGTGTTGCTTTCGCCCATTTCCCCTCTCACTGTATCCACACTCCTCCTTCTCTACCTTCTTTCTCCCTTTCTTCTCTTCCCTACTTCCCTCGTCTTCCTCTCCTCTTCTCTTTCCTTCACCACTCTCCTCCCCTTTCTCATTCATATATAAGATACTTTTAATAAAATGAAATAAATACATGCACATGACTTTTGGTGTTGCTCACCCATTTCCCCTTTCAATGTATCCACACTCCTCCTTCTCTACCTTCTTTCTCCCTTTCTTCTCTTCCCTACTTCCCTCTTCTTCCTCTCCTCTTCACCACTCTCCTCCCCTTTCTCATTCATATATAAGATACTTTTAATAAAATGAAATAAATACATGCACATGACTTTTGGTGTTGCTCGCCCATTTCCCCTCTCACTGTGTCCACACTCCTTCTTCTCTACCTTCTTTCTCCCTTTCTTCTCTTCCCTACTTCCCTCTTCTTCCTCTCCTCTTCTCTTTCCTTCACCACTCTCCTCCCCTTTCTCTCCACTTCTCCTCTTCTCCTCCAACCTTCCTACTTCCTTCTCCCCTCCTTTACTCTTTTCTCTCTCCGGCTTACAGATGCTTTGATTTCCGATATAATCCAGATTTACCTGGACCAATGCCCCCACTGATATCCCAAGAATATCCACCTGGCTGCCAAAAGGATTTTAAACAATAATCTATAAACTAGCCTCCCAACACGATTACTTAGGAACTGGATGACCAGTTGTTTCCGGACACCTCTCGAAACAAGCTGGTTAGCAGCTTAAGTAGGCTGGCATTTCAACTTGAGTGAGTTCAGCTTTGTGGCCTTGGGGAGGATTGTAAATTCCTTGGAACCAAGACTCAGAAATGACGCCATATCTTGAAAACTGAAACTTGAAAACTGAAATATACACCTGTGCTGCTTCTTCCAAGTTTCTGATTCATTTTCTTCCCTGAGAGAGGGATAAGGAGGCAAAAGCAGGAAAGGAAAAGGATATATAGAACTTTTGTTCAGAGACTTAGGTGGAGGGACTTCACCTCTTTCTCCCTCCACCCTATAGCACTAAAACAGCACGTGCTCTACGTTCCTATTCTCATTCTGTCGTCCTCCTTCAAAACCAGGTAAGAAGAAATTTGCTGGAGAAGTTTGGAACCCACAAAAACTGACCAGCCGATTTGAAGACAGAATGCAAGGGCAAAAACTTGACTTCACAAGAAGTTTTCCAGAGGCTTTTACTCAAGGGTAGTGCATGGCTACAAATAAACAGAGGGAAACACCTTGGATGAATAACACGAGAACTCTTGGACTAACTTGTGTTCACAAACACACCAACTCTTTCCCAGAAGTGCTTCAGTTGATATTATCTGGCACAGTGACAGAGAGTAGAGACTCTCTCAACTGTCCTAGCTGAAATGCCTGAGAAGTCTTGGCTTGGGACAAAGTAAGTACAGATAAACTCACCTACCAGTCCAGTTCAGCTCTTGGGATTTAATGGACAAGTTATGCTCCTTCTCCCTTCTCCCTTCTCCCTTTTCTTTCTCCTTCTTTTGGCAGCAATGGGGAAACAGTTTGCTCCTGCCTTGTTCTAGGGTGGTTTGCAATTTGTCAGTGTAGTTTACTACCCTGGTGGTCTCTCAACCAAGTTTGAATCAGGTTTATTTGCAGATTTGGAAATGGAGAAAAGGAAGGAAGGAAGGAAGGAAGGAAGGAAGGAAGGAAGGAAGGAAGGAAGGAAGGAAGGAAGGGTGGGATGGAGGGAGGGAGGGAGGGAGGAGGGAAGGAAGGGAGAGAGGGAGGGAGGGAAGGGAGGGAGAGAGGGAGGGAGGAGGGAAGGGAGGGAGGGAGGAGGGAGGACGGAAGGAAGGAAGGAAGGGAGGGAGGGAGGGAGGGAGGGAGAAGGGAAGGGAGGGAGGGAGGGAGTAGAGAAGGAAGGGAGGGAGGAGGGGAGGACAGGAGGGAGGGAGGGAGGGAGAAGGGAAGGAAGGGAGGGAGGGAGGGAGGGAATAGAGAAGGAAGGGAGGGAGGAGGGAAGGAAGGAAGGAAAAGAGGGAGTCATTAGGGGCAATAGGGAGGTCAGGATACAGTGGGGAAAGTTAGCTGACTGCTGTGGACCAGTTGAGCTGTTTAAGTCAGATCTCAAGGTTGGCAAGTTTAAGGGTGGACTTCGATTCTCACATTTTCACCAAGCCAGGATGTTATATCTTTATGGCTAATATCTTGTACTGCTCAGGATGGGAAGACTATTTTTGCTATGAGCAATTTATCCTCCTCCAGACCACACCAATTCCTAAAATGAATCACCCACCAGGGGAAATTTTGGAAAGGCAGCATCTGGTGGTGGGAAACCAATTGCTGGACTCATGAGCAAAGGTTTTGAACTTGGATCTAAGTAAAGAAGCCAGAACAGAATCCACACAACAGGGATAATCTTCATTATTATTATTCCAGGGTCTCTAAAGCAATTTTGTATACATTAAAAGCAGCCAAACTTGAATAGCTGCTGTGAATTGGGTCCAGGTGATGGGGGATGACATTAAAGCTATGGTTGGGAGAAGATGGATTTTGGCCCTCCCAATATGATTCTCCTGCCTTTTTGGTTTCCAGAAGAGAAAAAAAAAACCTGACAATATTTGCAGAAAAACATAAAAAGACCCTCATTTCTGCTATTGGAATTGTTTTGCTACCGGTATATATTACCCTACTCTTCCCCAGGCTTAAATTCAACCTCCATTCTTGCATAAAACTAGCTTATCTTGAATAGTAGATTGCATAAGTGAGGAGAGGGGAATCTTAGAGGCGGGGGGGGGGCAGAAAACGGAAAATCTATTCAGCTTATCTAAAAGGAGCTAAAACCTCTGAGACACACTGTTGTATTTGTCTCTCCACTCTTTCTTTCTTTCTTTCTTTCTTTCTTTTTTCCTCTTTCTTTCTTTCTTTTTTCTTTTTTTCCCCGTGAAACCACAACTGCCAGTTCTTTAGCCCTTGTTGGCCTTCTTATTAATCCAGTTCTTTGCAAGAATCTCAGATGTTGTAGGTTATGGATGTAGCATATGTGAGGATTCCTAGCCTTTCACAGTTGAATAATGGAAATATTGTCAATGTGCAAATGTTTTAAGCGTCCTCCAAGGTGTTTTGGTATGGCCACCAGATGATGATGATAATAATAATACACCATCAAACATCCAGATCTGCCTATCCCAGGTCCTTGATAAGGACTTGATAGGTAGACAAAAATACCAAACCTAGTCTGAACATCAGGCTTTCTGTAATAATAATAATAATAATAATAATAATAATAATAATAATAATAATAATAATAATAATAATAATAATAATAATAATAATAATAATAATAATAATAATAATAATAATATCGTAGAAAATAAAGAAGTTAAATTGCTCTGGGACTTTAGAATTCAAACAGATAGTGGATGTGGCAGTGCCTGGAGAAAAGCAGAATAGAAGAGAAAGATCTGGAGAAGATAACAAAATACAAAGACCTACAAATAGAAATAGAAAGACTGTGGCAAAGGCAAGCAAGGCTAGTACCAATAGTCATAGGCGCCTTGGATGCAATCCCAAAACAACTGGAGCACCACTTGAACACCATTGGCATTGACAAATTCACCATTAGTCAATTGCAAAAGGCAGCCTTACTAGGAACTGCTTCCATCCTGTGTATCTGTAACACATCAGACCTCCAGATCTGCCTACCCCAGGACTTTGGGAAGGACTCAATAGGTAGACAAATCCAGTCTGAACAGCTGGCTGACTGTGCAATGAATAACAACAACAACAACAACAATAAATATTATGGTTCATTGCACAGTCAGACAGAGACTCAGACTGGATTTGGCATTTTTGTCTACCTATCGAGTCCTTCCAAAGACCTGGGATAGGCAGATCTGGAGGTTTGATGGTATTACAGACTATCGTCCTCCCTGGATGGAAGCTGTTCCTTTTGAAATTGACCAATGATGAATTTGTCAATGTCCAAGTGGAGCTCCAGCTGTTTGGGGATTGCACCCAAGGCACCTATTCCTATTGGCACCCCCCCCCTTGCTTGCCTTTGCCACAGCCGTTCTATTTCTGTTGGCAGTTCTTTGCCTTTTGCTATTTTCTCTCGCTCCTTCTCCTCTGGTTCTGCTGTCTCCAGGTACCGCCTGCCACTCGCTCTTATGGTTATTACTCACGTTTTCCCCACCACCGAGAACTTCCCTTGGCTCTTCAGTGAACTTGGGCGAACAGGTGAAGTTTGCTTGACAGCGGTCACAACCTGGCCCGGCTGCCCATCTCTCCCCCCTCGACGCCCATCCCCCCCCGCGCAGGGATCTTTATGCCATATTAAACACAGTCAAAACTGCACCCGGCAGGGGGTAGGGAGGAGAAAATAAAAGTTCTTTTGTGCCCTCCCACCCGCCTCTTTTCTCGCAATTGAGTCGTCTCTGAAGAAGTTGCAGTTTAGAATTGCGCCCCGTCCAGTTTGCAAGGCGAGGGAGGAGAGGGGAGGGGTGGAAGCGGATTTCTCCCCCCCCCCACTTTCCCTCAGATATAATCCCAGGGGAGAGGAGAGAGATAAAACGTAACTCTGGTTTGTTCCCGTTGGGTTCTCCTTCTCTCCTCCTCCCCCCCCCCGTACGAGAGGAAGAAAGGAAGCGAGCGGCTGACCCAGGGCACAAGGACAGGCGCGCTCATCTAGACGCCCCTTTTGCTTAATGTGGGGGTGCGTTTCAGCACCCGCGCCTGCAAGTCTCGCCCCCTTTTTCTTTGCCTCTCTCGGCAGACCTTAAATGCAGGTCTACTCTGAAACAAACCCAGTAGGGTCCCTTCCCTCCCCCTTTCCCTCCCATCCGCGGCAACCTTAGACTTTGTGCGTTTGCACGCCGCCTTCAGAGGTCTGGCGAAAGGCGGCAGGCCAATTTAGCAAAGAAACATTCTTCTTCCCTTTTTCTCTCCCTTGCCCCACCTCCCCCTCCCCTTCCCCATCTCTCTTTCCCTCCCTCCCTCCCTCCCTCCCTCCCCCCTTCACACGCACACACAGACACTCTCCCACGCAGGTGCGTACAGATCAGCCTGCAGTCTAGAAGCTCCCTCCGATCTCCCACAAGTCTACCTGCCTCGCTCTGAAAGGTGTGCCACCCCTTAGATCGCGGCCCCCACGCCGCGCAGGCCTCCAAAGGACGTGTCGGTGGGGAATGCTCACAACGGTCCCACGCGCGGAATCCTAGCCGCCGCCCTCCCTCCCCTTCCCCCCACAACTCAGCCCCGCGGACTTCCCCCGGGCTTCCTCGCTTGAAAACGGTTGCCTGGAAGGATTTCCACAAGCCTCCGCGCCGACTTTCCCAGTACTGGGTGGGGCGTCTTACTCGTGGGTGGCTGCCCTTTCTTAATCCGCCCCCCCCGCGCGCGCGCAACATTCTTAATGCAAAGTTATAACAGAGCTCTTATGGTGGCTGGGATTTTGTTTATTATTTTATTTTACTTTATTTTACTTTACTTTATTTTATTTTATTTTACTTTACTTTACTTTACTTTACTTTGCTTTATTTTATTATTTTATTTTATTTTATTATTTTATTTTATTTTACTTTATTTTATTTTATTTTACTTTATTTTACTTTATTTTATTTTGTTTTTTATTTTATTTTATTTTATTTTTTATTTTTTATTATTTTATTATATTGTATTATTTTATTTTATTATTTTATTTATACATACAGTGTACAGGCTTTGTCAAGCGTGCTGGCTGGGAAGGAGAGCTTCGTGGCCTTCGCGGCCTGGGTGAGTCGCCCGGCCTTTTGGGGGGGGCTTCCCCCACCAGCTCTGCGCGCCTTTTCTCTGCCCTTCGTCCACGTTTCCTACGTGGGGCTTCATTCAGCCGAGGGTGGCGGGGGAGGGGACGAGGGTGTATGTGGCGGGAAGTGTGATAGTAGACTCATCCCTGGGGGGGGCGGCTGGGAAGGGAGAGAGAGAAAGTCCCAGGGGGGCGGCCAGATTTTAAAAGCATAGCGCGTTCCAAAAGAACAGCGAATTGGTGTATAGGTTCCAGTTGGCTCTTGTGTGTGTTTTTTAATCCCTCCTTGTTCTTCCTCCCCCCTCCTCTAAATAAGGACT
>JARGCV010001214.1:70000-75835 GCA_034064705.1 Bothrops alternatus | reverse complement strand
ACGAAATATATACATATATTCAGGTTGCCCAAAGGTTGGGGAACCCGAAAAAACATGTTTTTGCCGGATCTGATCTGTCCTTCAAATGTTAGGCCTCGTCCTAGATTTCATTTGTTGGAAAATAGCCAATTAAGCTTGAATAGTGAAAATGTGAAACTGACATCCAATTCGAAAAGTATACATATATTGAGGTTCCCCAGATGTAGAGGAACCTGAAAAAACATTTGTTTTCTGAATCCGACCTCTCCCTCATGTTAGGCCTTGGCCTAGATTTCATTTGTTGGAAAATAGCGAATCAAGCATGAAAAGTGAAAATGTGAAACTGACCTCAAATACGAAATGTATACATATACTCAGGTTCCCCACAGGTTGGGGAACCCGAAAAAACATGTCTTTGCCGGATCTGACCTCTCCCTCAAAAGTTATGCCTCGGATTAGATTGCATTAGTTGGGAAATAGCGAATTAAGCATGAAAAGTGAAAATGTGAAACTGACATCCAATTCGAAATGTATACATATATTCAGGTTCCCCACATGTAGGTGTTGTATCCGGCCCTTCTCAGCTTAGTAAAGTCCACAGGAATATTTGCATGCAAATCTCCTCACTGTCTGTCTTGGCTGCCGGGAGGGGAAAACACCCAGAGGGGCCTGGCTGCTCCTCCTCATCCTCTGACATTTCCCAACCTGGTCTAGAGACACCCACAACAGTAGGGGAACCTGAAAAAACATTTGTTTTCTGAATCTGACCTCTCCCTCATAAGTTAGGCCTCGGGCTAGATTTCATTTGTTGGAAAATAACCAATTAAGCACGAAAAGTGAAAATGTGAAACTGACCTCAAATTTGAAATGTATACATATATTCAGGTTCCCCACAGGTCAGGGAACCTGAAAAATAATGTGTTTTCTTGATCCAACATTTCCCTGAAAAGTTACCTCTCGGCTTAGATTGCATTTCTTGGGAAATAGCCAATCAAGCATGAAAAGTGAAAATGTGAAACTGACCTCAAATACGAAATATATACATATATTCAGGTTGCCCAAAGGTTGGGGAACCCGAAAAAACATGTTTTTGCCGGATCTGATCTCTCCCTCAAATGTTAGGCCGCGGCCTAGATTTCATTTGTTGGAAAATAGCGAATCAAGCATGAAAACTGAAAATGTGAAACTGACCTCAAATACGAAATGTATACATATATTCAGGTTCCCCACAGGTCAGGGAACCTGAAAAATAATGTGTTTTCTGGATCCGACATTTCCCTGAAAAGTTAGGCCTCGGCCTAGATTTCATTTGTTGGAAAATAGCCAAACCAATTCGAAAAGTATACATATATTGAGGTTCCCCAGATGTAGGGGAACCTGAAAAAACATTTGTTTTCTGAATCCGACCTCTCCCTCATGTTAGGCCTCGGCCTAGAGTGCTTTTGAGGGAGAGGTCGGATCCGGTAAAGACGTGTTTTTTCTTGTTCCCCAACTTGTGGGAAACATGAATATATGTATCCATTTCGTATTTGAAATGGATAAAATTTTCACTTTTCATGCTTAATTGGCTATTTTCCAACAAATGAAATCAAGGCCGAGGCGTAAGTTTTCAGGGAGAGGTCAGATCCAGAAAGCAACTGTTTTTTCAGTTTCCTCAATCTGTGGGGAACCTGAATATATGTATACATTTCGAATTTGAGGTCAGTTTCACATTTTCACTTTTCATGCAAATGAAATCTAGGCCGAGGCCTAACTTTTGAGGGAGAAATCAGATCCGGTAAAGACATGTTTTTTCGGGTTCCCCAACATGTGGGCAACCTGAGTATATGTATACATTTCGAAATTCAGGTCAGTTTCACATTTTAGCTTTTCATGCTTAATTGGCTATTTTCCAACAAATGCAATCTTAGCCCAGGCGTAACTTTTCAGAGAGAGGTTGGATGTTGAAAAGACATGTTTTTTCGGGTTCCCCAACGTGGGGAACCTAAATAATATGTATACTTTTCGAAATTTAGGTCATTTCCCATTTTTGCTTTTCATGCTTAATTGGCTATTTGCCAACAAATGAAATTTGGCCGAGGCATAACTTTTCAGGGAGAGGTTGGATCCGGAAAAGACATGGTTTCTTGGGTTCTCCAACCTGTGGGGAACCGGAGTATAAGTACACGTTTCAAATTTGAGGTCAGTTTCACATTTTCACTTTTCATGCTTGATTCGCTATTTTCCAACAAATGAAATCTAGGCCGAGGCCTAACTTTTCAGGGAGAAATCAGATCCGGTCAAGACATGTTTTTTTGGGTTCCCCAACCTGTGGGCAACCTGAGTATATGTATACATTTCGTATTTGAGGTCAGTTTCACATTTTCACTTTTCATGCTTGATTCGCTATTTTCCAACAAATGAAATCTAGGCCGAGGCCTAACATTTGAAGGACAGATCAGATCCGGCAAAAACATGTTTTTTCGGGTTCCCCAACCTTTGGGCAACCTGAATATATGTATATATTTCGTATTTGAGGTCAGTTTCACATTTTCACTTTTCATGCTTGATTGGCTATTTCCCAAGAAATGCAATCTAAGCCGAGAGGTAACTTTTCAGGGAGAGGTCGGATCCGGTAAAGACGTGTTTTTTCTGGTTCCCCAACTTGTGGGAAACATGAATACATTTCGTATTTGAGGTCAGTTTCACATTTTCACTTTTCATGCTTGATTTGAGGTCACTCTCACATTTTTACTTTTCGTGCTTAATTGGCTATTTTCCAGCAAAAGCACTCTAGGCCGAGGCCTAACATGAGGGAGAGGTCGGATTCAGAAAACAAATGTTTTTTCAGGTTCCCCTACATCTGGGGAACCTCAATATATGTATACTTTTCGAATTGGATGTCAGTTTCACATTTTCACTATTCAAGCTTAATTGGCTATTTTCCAACAAATGAAATCTAGGCCGAGGCCTAACTTTTCAGGGAAATGTCGGATCCAGAAAACACATTATTTTTCAGGTTCCCTGACCTGTGGGGAACCTGAATATATGTATACATTTCAAATTTGAGGTCAGTTTCACATTTTCAGTTTTCATGCTTAGTTTGCTATTTCCCAACTAATGCAATCTAAGCCGAGGCCTAACTTTTGAGGGAGAGGTCGGATCCGGTAAAGACGTGTTTTTTCTGGTTCCCCAACCTGTGGGAAGCATGACTATATGTATACTTTTCAAATTTGAGGTCAGTTTCACATTTTTACTTTTCGTGCTTAATTGGCTATTTTCCAGCAAAAGCACTCTAGGCCGAGGCCTAACTTATGAGGGAGAGGTCAGATCCGGAAAACACATGTTTTTTCGGGTTCCCCAACCTTTGGGCAACCTGAATATAGGTATACATTTCGTATTTGAGGTCAGTTTCACATTTTCACTTTTTATGCTTAGTTTGCTATTTCAAAACTAATGCAATCTAAGCCGAGGCGAAACGTTTGAGGGAGAGGTCGGATCCGGTAAAGACGTGTTTTTTCTGGTTCCCCAACTTGTGGGAAACATGAATATATGTATACATTTCGTATTTGAGGTCAGTTTCACATTTTCACTTTTCATGCTTAATTGGCTATTTTCCAACAAATGAAATCAAGGCCGAGGCGTAAGTTTTCAGGGAGAGGTCAGATCTGGTAAAGATATGTTTTTGCGGGTTCCCCAACCTGTGGGCAACCTGAGTATATGTATACATTTCGTATTTGAGGTCAGTTTTACATTTTCACTTTTCATGCTTAATTGGTTATTTTCCAACAAATGAAATCTAGCCCGAGGCCTAACTTATGAGGGAGAGGTCAGATTCAGAAAACAAATGTTTTTTCAGGTTCCCCTACTGTTGTGGGTGTCTCTAGACCAGGTTGGGAAATGTCAGAGGATGAGGAGGAGCAGCCAGGCCCCTCTGGGTGTTTTCCCCTCCCGGCAGCCAAGACAGACAGTGAGGAGATTTGCATGCAGTCTGGGTCAGAATCTCAAAGCGGGGAGTCAGACTTGGAACAGGAAAATATATGGCTTGATCCGAGATTCCGAAGGTTTGATAGGCGGAGGTTTCAGTTACGTGGAAAAAGGAAGCCATGGGGGAAGTGACGTATCGAAAACTATATTAGAAGGTGAAGGAGGGACTAATTCTTTGTCACGAGCAACGTTAATATCAAGTAGTAGCCTGATACCTCGAGGAGTTAGTTTGAACTCAGTTTTCTGGTGTTTTTGGAATCTACAGAAGATTAATGAGGTCTTGGACAACCTGAGAGATAAAGAGTGAGTTATTGGAAGGGGGGAGAGCATGTTTAAGCTGAATGTAAATAAGTCAGACTCGGCCGTTCCGCAAACGAACTGCCAGCATCTTCCTTTGAAGTGAATCTCTTGAACTGTGTTAAATAAAACTCTTAAAGAAATATTCCTGTGGACTTTACTAAGCTGAGAAGGGCCGGATACAACACCTACATGTGGGGAACCTGAATATATGTATAGATTTCGAATTGGATGTCAGTTTCACATTTTCACTTTTCATGCTTAATTCGCTATTTCCCAACTAATGCAATCTAATCCGAGGCATAACTTTTGAGGGAGAGGTCGGATCCGGTAAAGACGTGTTTTTTCTTGTTCCCCAACTTGTGGGAAACATGAATATATGTATCCATTTCGTATTTGAAATGGATAAAATTTTCACTTTTCATGCTTAATTGGCTATTTTCCAACAAATGAAATCAAGGCCGAGGCGTAAGTTTTCAGGGAGAGGTCAGATCCGGAAAGCAACTGTTTTTTCAGTTTCCTCAATCTGTGGGGAACCTGAATATATGTATACATTTCGAATTTGAGGTCAGTTTCACATTTTCACTTTTCATGCTTACTTGGCTATTTCCAAACAAATCCAATCTAACCCCAGGCGTAACTTTTCAGGTAGAGGTGGGATCTGGAAAAGACATGTTTTTTTCGGGTTCCCCAACCTGTGGGGAACCGGAATATATGTATACATTTCGAATTTGAGGTCAGTTTCACATTTTCAATTTTCATGCTTAATTGGCTATTTTCCAACAAATGAAATCTAGGCCGAGGCCTTTTGAGGGAGAAATCAGATCCGGTAAATACATGTTTTTTCGGGTTCCCCAACATGTGGGCAACCTGAGTATATGTATACATTTCGTATTTGAGGTCAGTTTCACATTTTCACTTTTCATGCTTAATTGGTTATTTTCCAACAAATGAAATCTTGGCCGAGGCCTAACATTTGAGGGAGAGATCAGATCCGGCAAAAACATGTTTTTTTGGGTTCCCCAACCTTTCGGCAACCTGAGTATATGTATACATTTCGTATTTGAGGTCAGTTTCAGATTTTCACTTTTCATGCTTAATTGGCTATTTTCCAACAAATGAAATTAAGGCCAAGGCGTAAATTTTCAGGGAGAGGTCAGATCCGGAAAACAACTGTTTTTTCAGTTTCCTCAAACTGGGGGGAACCTGAATATATGTATACATTTCAAATATGAGGTCAGTTTCACATTTTCACTTTTCATGCTTACTTGGCTATTTCCAAACAAATCCAATCTAACCCCAGGCGTAACTTTTCAGGTAGAGGTGGGATCTGGAAAAGACATGTTTTTTTCGGGTTCCCCAACCTGTGGGGAACCGGAATATATGTATACATTTCAAATTTGAGGTCAGTTTCACATTTTCACTTTTCATGCTTAATTGGCTATTTTCCAACAAATGAAATCTAGGCCGAGGCCTAACATGAGGAAGAGGTCGGATTCAGAAAACAAATGTTTTTTCAGGTTCCCCTACATGTGGGGAACCTGAATATATGTATACTTTTCGAATTGGATGTCAGTTTCACATTTTCACTTT
>JARGCV010001211.1:0-24796 GCA_034064705.1 Bothrops alternatus | reverse complement strand
CTGTGATACCATCAAACATCCACCTCTGCCTATCCCAGGTCCTTGGGAAGGACTCGAGAGGTAGACAAAAATGCCAAATCCAGTCTGAACATCTGGCTGACTGTGCCATGATCAATGATAATCATAATCATCATAATAATAAAGTTAGAAGGGACCTTGGTGGTCATCTAGTCCAGCCCCCTGCTCAGGCAGGAAACCCTATACCCTTTCAGACCAATGGCTGTCCAGTCTCTTCTTAAAAACCTCCAGTGTTGGAGCATTCACCGCTTCTGGAGGCAGGTGGTTCCACTGGTTAGTTGTCTTCACTGTTAGAAAATTGTTAATAATAATAATAAAGTTGGAAGGTACCTTGGAGGTCATCTAGTCCAACCCCCCTGCTCAGGCAGGAAACCCTGCCTCGACCATTTCAGACAAAGGGCTGTCCAGTCTCTTCTTAAAGTAACACGGTTGCGAAGCGAATCTTGGCTTTTGCTTGTCCGAAGGTCGCAAAAGGCGATCACAGGATCCCGGGACACGACAACCGTCATAAACTACGAGTCAGTCACCAAGCGTCTGAATGTAGGTCACGTGACTACGGGGGCGCTGCGACAGTTGTAAGTGGGAGGAACGGCCACAAGTCCCCTCTTAAAGTGCAGTTATGACTTTCAAGGGTCTCTAAAGGATCTGTCTTTGCGTTGCAACGTCGGAGTGAGGGAGCCGCCCGTGGTTTGTCCTCCAGATTCGTCCTTCTCCTGCCAAGGCCTGGCTGGCGGCCCTGATGGGGATGAATGGGGCACTTCTAATATTTGGAAAAACGAGAGAGTTGGGAGGGTTGATCAAGCATTGGAAATCTCATTACAGCGCCAGGGCTGGAAGTTGTTAGGTGTGCGTTGCGGTGTTTCACATTTGACACAGCCTGAGACACAAGTTTCAGAATATCTCTTTCCTCTACTTGCCTTGGTGGGTCAGACCAGCGGAAGACTTTTCTCCTCTGGTTTGTATTGTCCTCTCCTCCTCCTCCTCCTTCTCTTTTCTCCTTTCTTCTCTTCCCCCTCTTCTCCTTCTCTCTCTCTCTCTCTCTCTCTCTCTCTCTCTCTCTCTCTCTCTCTCTCTCTCTCTCTCTCTCTCTCTCTCTCTCTCTCTCTCTCTCCCCTTCCCTTCTCTTTCCTCCTCTTCCTCCTCCTCCTCTTTCTTCTCTTCCTCCCCCTCTTCTCCTTCTCTCTCTCTCTTCCTTCCCTTCTCTTCTCTTCCCTTTCCTCCTCTTCCTTCTCCTCCTCTTCCTTCTTTGTTCTCTTCCTCCCCCTCTTCTCCTTCTCCTTCTCTCTTCCTTCCCTCTCCTCCTCCTCCTTCTTCTCTTCCTCCCCTTCTCCTTCTCTCTCTCTTCCTTCTCTTCTCTTCCCTTTCCTCCTCCTCCTCCTCCTCCTCCTCCTCCTTCTCTTCCTCCCCTTCTTCTCTTCTCTTCTCTTCTCTTCTCTTCTCTTCTCTTCTCTTCTCTTCTCTTCTCTTCTCTTCTCTTCTCTCTCTTCTCTTCTCTTCTCTTCTCTTCTCTTCCCTTTCCTCCTCTTCCTTCTCCTCTTCCTTCTTTGTTCTCTTCCTCCCCCTCTTCTACTTCTCCTTCTCTCTTCCTTCCCTTCCCTTTCCTCCTCCTCCTTCTTCTCTTCCTCCCCTTCTTCTCCTTCTCTCTCTCTTCCCTTCCCTTCCCTTCCCTTCCCTTCCCTTCCCTTCCCTTCCCTTCCCTCCTCCTTCTCCTCCTTCTGTTCCTCCCCTTCTTCTCCTTCTCACTCTCTTCCTTCCCTTCTCCTTCTCCTCCTCCTCCTCTTCTTCTCTTCCTCCCCTCCTCTCTCTTCCTTTCCTTCCCTTCTCTTTCCTTTCCTCCTCTTCCTCCTCCTCCTCCTCTTGCTTCTTTGTTCTCTTCTCCTTCTCTCTATCTCCTTTCCCTTCCCTTTCCTCCTCCTTCTTCTTCTCTTCCTCCCCTTCTTCTCCTTCTCTCTCTCTTCCTTCTCTTCTCTTCCCTTTCCTCCTCTTCCTCCTCATCCTCCTCCTCTTGCTTCTTTGTTCTCTTCCTCCCCCTCTTCTCCTCCTTCTCTCTCCCTTCTGTTCTGTTCTGTTCTGTTCTGTTCTGTTCTCTTCTCTTCTCTTCTCTTCTCTTCTCTTCTCTTCTCTTCTCTTCTCTTCTCTTCTCTTCTCTTCTCTTCTCTTCTTTCTTCTCTTCCCCTCTTCTACTTCTCCTTCTCTCTCCCTTCCCTTCTCTTCTCTTTCCTCCTTCTCTTTCTCCTTCTTCTCTCTCTCTCTTGCTTTGCTTCCCTTGCCTTCTCTTCCCTTTCCTCCTCCTCCTCCTCCCCTTCTCCTTCTCTTCTTCCCCCTCCTTTCTTCTTTCTTCTCTTCCTCCCCCTTCCTCCCCCCTCCTCCTCCTCCTCTGCCTCCTTGCAGTTCTTAATTTAGTAACACAGTTGTGAAGTGAATCAGGCTTCCTCTATTGACTTTGCTTGTCGGAAGGTCAGATCACCTGGCCCAGGGACACTGCGACGGTCATCAATCCGAGTGAGTGGCCGGAGCGCCTGAATTTTGATCATGTGACCATGGGGAGACTGCAAGGGGAGGAAACCGTCCTAGGTCCCTTTTTCCAGGGCCCTGGCACATTTGAACGGTCATGAAACGAACGGTCGTAAGTCGAGGACTGTCAGCATCCTGCGAGAGCAGTAACCCTGCCTGCCTGCCTGCCTGCCTTCCGTTACCCTTTCAAGGCAGGGATTCCACGAGCAGGAAAAAAAAAAAACATTTTGCCCTCCGTTAGCCATCTTAATAAAAAGCTTTCTAATCAAAACTGACAGCCAATCCGAAAGGGGGAATTCCTCCCAATTAGGTCGGATTAAAGATAATGGCTTGCAGCAGGGCGGTAACTTCAAGCCTCATGGCTTCCTGCTCTCATTTCCCGTGTTTTTGAAAAGTGTCTGGGAATTAAATTGAAGGGGGGAAAAAAAAGAGAGAGAAAAAAAAACACCTCAGGATCCTTCGGCATCAGACGGGTCTTTTTTTGCAGGACCAGGCGGAGAAGGAAAAATAAGCCAGGTTTCACCTGAATTCCTTACCTGGTTGTGCTTTCGACGGCGGGGGATTTGAGCAGAGAGCCAGAATTTTGAAAGTCAGACGATTGCATGCCTGAAACCCTTTTATTTTATTGGGCTAAGTGTGATTTAAGACACGCAAGGGATCTGCCTTTGCTACAGAAGCACTTCAGGGGTAGACGGTTCTCAATTTCTGTGTTTTTAGATTTTGAGACGGCTCGGATGGTTTTCCAATCTGGGTCTTAGTGTAGTACAGCAGTTCTCAACCTGTGGGTTGCGACCCCATTTGCGGTCGAACGACCATTTCACGGGGGTCGCCAAACGCCGCAGTCTGCCATTTCCCCCCCCCCTTTTCCCCTTGGCCAGCGCAGGGGGCAGCACTGCGCATGCACAGGGCAGCACCGCGCATGCGCGATGCAGGCCCGTCGCGCCGCGCATGCGTGATTCGGCCCGTCGCGCCGTGCATGCGCAATTCGGCCCATCGCGCCACGCATGCGCGATGCGGGCCGTCACGCGCGCGCTGCACATACGAGGTGCAGGTCGGGGTCTCGGCCTGAAAAGGGTTGAGAACCGCTGGTGTAGTAGAGCAGTGTTAAAGAAAAGGACAGGAAAAGCTGGGCTGGTCATTGGCATAGACGCCCTGGCGTCTCTGAACAGCCAAGAGTGGGGATTCCCAACTTTTAGGGTTGACGTTCCTTTGCAGAAGATGTCACAGAGAGGAGGAGAGGGAGGAGGATTGTAGAGTCCTTGGCGCTCTCTGAGCTTCGTGGTTTCCTTGCAGACATTTCATGGCCCAACTAGGGAACGTCATCAATGCTAGAAGGGAGTGGGGTTTGCAGGGAGGAGGAGGAGGAGGAGGAGGAGGAAGATTGTACAGTCTTTGGTGCTCTCTGAGCTTCGTAGTTTCCTTGCAGAAGGAGAAGAAGAAGAGGGTGAGGGAGAGAAGAAAGAGAAGGAGAAGGAGGAGGAGGAAAGGGAAGAGAAGGGAAGGGAAGAGAGGGAGAAGGAGAAGAGGGGGAGAGAAGAAAGAGAAGGAGGAGGAGGAAGAGAAAAAAGAAGAAGGAGGAGGGAAGAGAAGGAAGAGAGAAGGAGAAGAGGGGGAGGGAAAGAAGAAAGGAGAAGAGGGGAAAGAAGAGGAGGAGGAGGGAAGGGAAGGAAGAGAGAAGAAGGAGAAGAGGGGGAGGAAGAGAAGAAAGAAGAAAAAGAAGGAGAAGGAGGAAGAGGAGGAAAGGGAAGAGAAGGGAAGGGAAGGAAGAGAGAGAAAGAGAAGGAGAAGAGGGGGAGGAAGAGAAGAAAGAAAAAGAAGAAGAAGGAGGAAGAGGAGGAAAGGGAAGAGAAGGGAAGGGAAGAAAGAGAGAGAAAGAGAAGGAGAAGAGTGGGAGGAAGAGAAGAAAGAAGGAGGAGGAGGAGGAGGAGGACTGTGGGGTCCTTGGTGCTGTCTGAGCTTGGTCGTTTTCTTGCAGACGTTTCATGGCCCAAATAGGTAACATCATCAGTGCTAGAAGGGAGAGGGGTTTTGTGAGGAGGAGGAGGAGGAGGAGGAGGAGGAGGAGGAGGAGGAGGAGGAGGAAAGAAATGTTTCATTGCCCAACTAAGTAATCTCACCAGTGCTGGAAGGGAGGGGGGGTTTACTCTCTATTTATAAGTCTGCTTGCCCTCGCAGTGTGGGTGAGGGAGCTCTTGGTGCTTCTTTGCTTGGACTGTTTAAAAAATGTCAGTTTGTCTGGCAGGGCCTTGATTGCTTGCTTCAGTTTAGAATGGATGGTCTGCTGTTAATCTCGGAGTTAAATCTGGGTGAGAATGGCTGCTGGGGAGGTGTTTCGGGGTCTTTTTGTTCCCTTGCGAATTGTCTCTTTTGCACAGTCTGTCGATCCTGTTCATTGCCTCCGTTGATGGCTGATTCGGGGATATTATAATCCTCTGGAAAAAGCACTTTTTCTTTCGGGAAGGCAGTTTGTCCCTCACTCTTTTTACGACTCTTCTGCCTTTTTTGTTCTTTTTCTGGGCACCCGGGGGGTGGTGGTGGTAGTGGTGGTGCCTTCTGAGAACGAATCCTGGCCTGCAATTTGGGTCATTTCCATCTTCTAAGAAAAAGCTTCGGAAACCCAGAGGCATCTTTGGGAATCGGGACGAGCTTGAACTGCCCTTTTGTCGCAGAAACCGCACTCGGGCTGAGAGGGAGTCGGAATGGGACCCGTTGGGCGCCAGGGACCGGTTCCACGGAGAGAGAGTGTTCCACAGACTGAAGGTGGCGTGGTTTCACATGCCACCTGCCTCCCGTGGATGGGGCTTCCCTTGTTTCCGTGGCCCGATTTCTGGCATGCCGTGGCCCCGGTGCCAGTCCACGGACCGGGGGTTGGGAACCCCTGTTCTAGTCCAATCAAGGTCAGCTGTAAGATCATCCATCACCTCCAGGGATAATAGAATATCAGAGTTGGAAGGGGCCTCGGAGGTCATCTAGTCCAACCCCCTGCTCAGGCAGGGGACCCTGGACCATTTCAGACAAGTAGCGGTCCAATCTCTTCTTGAAAACTTTCAGTGTTGGGGCAAAGGGAAGGGAAGAGAAGGGAAGGGAGAGAGAAGAAGGAGAAAAGGGGGAGGGAGAGAAGAAGAGGGAAGAAGAGAAGAAAGAGAGGAAGGAGGAGGAAGAGGAGGAGGAAAGGGAAGGGAAGGAAGAGAGAAGGAGAAGAGGGGGAGGGAGAGAAGAAAGAAGAAAGAGAAGGAGAAGGAGAAGAGGGGGAGGAAGAGAAGAAAAAGGAAGGAGGAGGAGGAGGAAAGGGAAGGGAAGGAAGAGAGAGAAGGAGAAGAGGGGGAGGAAGAGAAGAAAGAGGAGGAGGAGGAGGAGGAGGAGGAAGAGTTGAAGTCCACAAGTCATAAAAGGGCCAAGTTTGAAGACCCCCGATATAGACTTTAAGAGGAATGGACTTCAACTCCCAGAATTCCTCAGCTAGGCAAGCTGGCTAAGGAATTCTGGGAGTTGAAGTCCACCAGTCATAAAAGGGCCAAGTTTGAAGACCCCCGATAGAGACTTTAAGAGGAGGGGACTTCAACTCCCAGAATTCCTGAGCCAGCATGGGGGAACTTCGGCTCCCTCATGACTCGGGGACTTCAACTCCCAGAATTCCTGAGCCAGCATGGCTCAGCTTGGAAACCTCTCCCTTTCCCCTCAGCGTGGCTGGCTCAGGAATTCTGGGAGTTGAAGTCCACAAGTCATCAAAGAGCCAAGGTTGCCTACCCCTGGCCTAGGCCTAGGCCGCTTTATGACTTGTGGACTTCAACTCCCAGAATTCCTGAGCCAGCCACGCTGAGGGGAAAGGGAGAGGTTTCCAAGCTGAGCCAGGCTGGCTGAGGAATTCTGGGAGTTGAAGTCCACGAGTCATAAAAGAGCCAAGGTTGCCTACCTTTGGCCTAGGCCGCTTTCTGACTCGTGGACTTCAACTCCCAGAATTCCTGAGCCAGCATGGCTCAGATTAGAAACCTCTCCCTTTCCCCCCAGCGTGGCTGGCTCAGGAATTCTGGGAGTTGAAGTCCACCAGTCATCAAAGGGCCAAGTTTGAAGACCCCCCCCCCTATAGAGACTTTAAGAGGAGTGGACTTCAACTGCTGAGGAATTCTGGGAGTTGAAGTCCACCAGTCATAAGAGGGCCAAGTTTGGAGGCCCCTGCTCTCGTCCTCTGGAACTACTGAACAATTCTGCCTAATGCGGTTTTTCAGATAGTTGAAGATGGCGATTGCCCAGCTTCCTTTTTCTCCCACAGGCCAAACATCCCCAGTGCCTCCAGCTCACTCAACTGTTTTTCAGCAACGTCCCGTCTTTTATATGCTTCTAAATTTAACTTCTCTTCCTGGAATTACAAACCCACTTACCCCTTTCGGCTCAATTGCTTATTGAATGAAAATTCAATTTACTCTTGGTTGAGTGGTCATAATAGTTTTGCATACTGTTTCCACTAAAGGCTTACTATTCCTATAAAATTTATGCCCAGCGAAATAACATAATGAAATCATCTGTTTTGACATAAATAAGTTGAAATTGCTATTTTATATATGTATCTGTCAAGCCTTTCTAAACAGCGTGGAGATTGGGTAGCTGATTTATTGCTGCGGGTTTCAAGCCCAATCTTTCTGTCGGGAGAAACTCATTCTGGCATGTTGTTTCAGTTACTGATTTCCTCTCATAGAATTGAGGCTGGAAAGGGATCTTGGAGGTCTTCTAGTCCATCCCTTGTCCAAGGCAGGAGTTCAGTTCCATTCCAGACAAATGGATGTCCAATCTCTTCTTAAGAACCTCCAGTGATGGTGCAGCCACAACTTCTGAAGACAAGCTGTTGCATTGATTAGAGTAGAGTAGAATAGAGTAGAGTAGAATAGAATAGAATAGAATAGAATAAGGAATAGAATAGAATAGAATAGAATAGAATAGAATAGAATAGAATAGAATAGAATAGAATAGAATAGAATAGAATAGAATAGAAATAAGAATGGAATGGAATGGAATAGAAATAAGAATGGAATGGAATGGAATGGAATAGGATAGGATAGGATAGGATAGGATAGGATAGGATAGGATAGGATAGAAATAAGAATGGAATGGAATGGAATGGAATGGAATAGAATAGAATAGAATAGAATAGAATAGAATAGAATAGAATTAAGAATGGAATGGAATGGAATGGGATAGGATAGGATAGGATAGGATAGGATAGGATAGGATAGGATAGGATAGAATAGAAATAAGAATGGAATGGAATGGAATAGAAATAAGAATGGAATGGAATAGAATAGAATAGAAATAAGAATGGAATGGAATAGAAATAAGAATGGAATAGAATAGAAATTAGAATGGAATGGAATAGAAATAAGAATGGAATAGAATAGAAATAAGAATGGAATGGAATGGAATAGAAATAAGAATGGAATGGAATAGAAATAAGAATGGAATGGAATAGAAATAAGAATGGAATGGAATAGAAATAAGAATGGAATAGAATAAAAATAAGAATGGAATGGAATGGAATAGAAATAAGAATGGAATGGAATAGAAATAAGAATGGAATGGAATAGAAATAAGAATGGAATGGAATAGAAATAAGAATGGAATGGAATAGAATAGAAATAAGAATGGAATAGAATAGAAATAAGAATGGAATGGAATAGAAATAAGAATGGAATGGAATAGAAAAGAAATAAGAATGGAATAGAATAGAAATAAGAATGGAATGGAATAGAATAGAAATAAGAATGGAATGGAATAGAAATAAGAATGGAATAGAATAATGGAATGGAATGAAATAGTTGAAAGGAACCTTGGAGGTCTTCTAGTCCAGCCCCCTGCTCAAGCAGGAGAACCTATACTATTTCAGACAAGTGACTGTCTAGTCTCTTTTTAAAAACCTATGTGCCTATGATTTCTGGGGCGAGCAGTTCCACTGGTTAACTGTGCTCGCTGTTAGGAAGTTTCTCCTTAATTCCAGGTTGCTTCTCTCCTTGATCAGCTTCCAACCGTTGTTTCTCGTCCTTCCCTCTGGTGCTTTGGAGAACAACGTGACCCCCCTCTTCTTTGTGACCCCCCCTCAAATACCGGAATGCTGCTATCGTGTCTCCCCTATTTCTTCTTTTCTCAAGACTAGCCAGACCCAAATCCCGCAGCCGTTCTTCGTTTGTTTTAGTCTCCAGGACTTGGATCCTTAGTTGCTCTTCCCTGGATTTTTTTTTTTTTCAAACTCTCAACATCTTTTTTGTAGTAGGGTGACCAAAATTGGTTGCAGTATTCCAGGTGTGGCCTCACTAGGGCTTTATAAAGCAGTACTTCCCCCATTGATTTTGCTTGTCAAAAAGTCGCACAAGGGGATCGCGGGACAGCCCCGGGACACGGCGACCGACATAGACACGAGTCAGTTGCCAGTTGCCCGAATTTTGATCATGTGACCATGGGGGATGTTGCAAGTGTGAAACACAGGCACACCTCCTTTTTGTCAACGACATTAACAGAGGGATGGAATCAAGATCACGCGAAGTGTTGATACCACTTTACAAGGCCTTGGTAAGGCCACACTTGGAATCCTGCATCCAGTTTTGGTCACCACGATGTAAAAAAGATGCTGAGACTCTGGAAAGAGAGTGCAGAGAAGAGCAACAAAGAGGATCAGGGGACTGGAGGCTAAAACATACAAGGAACGGTTGCTGGAATTGGGGATGTTTAGTTTAATGAAGAGAAGAACGAGGGGGGGGACAGGATAGCAGTGGTCCAGTATCTCAGGAGCTGCCCCAAAGAAGAGGGAGTCAAGCTCTTCTCCAAAGCGCCTGAAGGCAGGACAAGAAGCAATGGGTGGAAACTCATCAAGGAGAGAAGCAACCCGGAACTAAGGAGAAACTTCCCAACAGTGAGGACGATTAACCAGTGGAACAGCTTGCCACTAGAAATAGTAGATGCTCCATCACTGGAGGCTTTTAAGAAGAGACTGGACAGCTGTTTGTCTGAAATGCTAGAGAGTTTCCTGCTTGAGCGGGTGGTTGGACTAGATGACCTCCACACTCTGTTATTCCGTTCTGTTAAGAACCAAATAGAGAAGCAACCTAGAACTAAGGAGACACTTCCTGACAGTTAGAACAATTAGCCAGTGGAAGAACCTGCCTCCAGAAGCGGTGAATGCGCCAACACTGGAGGCTTTTAAGAAGAGACTGGACGGCCATTTGTCCGGAATGGTGTAAGGTTTCCTGCCTGAGCAGGGGGTTGGACTAGATGACCTCCAAGATCCCTTCCAACTTTATTATTATTATTATTATTATTATTATTATTATTATTATTATTATTATTATATTGTAACTTGTCACTAAACAAATGGTTGTAAGCTGAGGACTATTTATAATCTGTCATCACGGCGTAACTGAACAACTCTTATCATTGGGGGGGGGAGATAAATAGCTGACAATTGCTTATTTTAGAATATAACTACAATGGTCTCTTTATGTAGGTATTACTTTACCAAGATGATTTAATTATCAACCCGGGGCACTGTTGACAATTTAACCTGAAAATAAAAAAAGGGATTGTCATTTGTGTCAAGAACCGTGATGACTTTAGGCTGAATTTTACTCCATAATTGCATTTGCAAATAAGCAAAACTTTGTTTTTTTGGAAGTCAAAAGCGCTTGTGGTTGCTATTTTATGCTGGAGATACGTTTTTAGAAGGAACCAGCCTTCCTGTGTGAATGAGAAGAAAATGCTTTTTTAAAACAACATGCGCTTACAACTTACATTTTTTGAAACAAAATGAAAAACCCCTTTTGCCCAGATCAGTGGAAGACATGGATAGACCTCTGAAATGGATTTAGAAGTTTATTTGTGTTGATTTAAACATTGCCAGTAAGAGAGAAAGAGAGAGAGAGAGAGAGAGAGAGAGAGAGAGAGAGAGAGAGAGAGAGAGAGAGAGAGGGAGGGAGGGAGGGAGGGAGGGAGGGAGGGAGGGAAGGAGGAGGAAGGAAGAAAGAAGGAAGACAAAGAGAAAAAAGAAAGGAAGGAAGAGAAAGAAAGAAAGAAAAAAGAAAGGAAGAAAGAAAGGAAGGAAGGAGAGGAAAGGAGGGAGGAAGAAGGGAGAAAGAAAAAGAAATAAAAAAGAAGAAAGAAAGGAGAAAGAAAGGAGGAAAGAAGGAAGGAAGACAAAGAAAGAAAGGAAGGAAGGGAAAAAGGAGAAAGGGAGGGAGGAAAGGAGGAAGGAAGGAAGGAAGAAAGAAAGAAAGGAAAGGAGGGAGGAAGGAGGAAGGAAGGAAGGAAGACGAAGGAAGGAAGGAAGGAAGGGAAAAAGAAGAAAGGGAGGGATGAGGGAAAGAAGGAAGAAAAGGGAGAAAGGAAAGGAGGGAGGAAGGAGGAAAGGAAGGAAGGAAGAGAAAGAAAGAAATAAAAAAAAGAAAGGAAGGAAGGAAGGAGAGGAAAGGAGGGAGAAAGGAAAGGAGAGATGAAGAAAGGAAAGAAGGAAGAAAGAAAAAAGAGAAAAAGGGGAAGGAAGGAAGGAAGAAAGGGGAGAAAGGAAAGGAAGGAGGAAAGAAGGAAGGAAGAAAGACAAAGAAAGGAAGGAAGGGAAAAAGAAGAAAGGGAGGGAGGAAAGGATGGAGGAAGGAAGAAAGAAAGGAAAGGAGGGAGGAAGGAGGAAAGAAGGAAGGAAGACAAAGAAAGAAAGGAAGGAAGGAAGGAAGGGAAAAAGAAGAAAGGGAGGGAGGAGGGAAAGAAAGAAAAAAAGGAAGGAAGGAGAGGAAAGGAGGGAGAAAGGAAAGGAGAGATGAAGAAAGGAAAGGAAGGAAAAGGGGAAGGAAGGAAGGAAGAAAGGAAAGGAAGGAGGAAAGAAGGTAGGAAGAAAGAGAAAGAAAGGAAGGAAGGGAAGAAGAAGAAGAAAGGGAGGCAGGAAAGGAGGGAGGGAGGAAGGAAGGAAGAAAAGGGAGAAAGGAAAGGGAGGGAGGGAGGAAGGTAAGAAGGAAGGAAGATAGAAAGAGAGAAAGAAAGAAAGAAAAATAAATACACAGTGGGAGATTTGTTGATAAGAAATCAGCGTAAAAAATAAAGCGGGGACGTGTCTCCGTTCCTGGCTTTCGCTCAGTGACCACCGAATGTTCGCCCATTCAGTGCCTTGTTTCGATTTTAATACCTGTTGTAAAGTTCAGGCAGAGGGAGCCTTTTGGGGGGGGGCTGTTGGGACTTTTGGAGAACGGGGTGGGGGGTGGGGGGTCGCCATTGAGGTTGGGACTGGAATCCGCCCGGCTCCCGGACAAGAGCCGGAATGGCAGAGATCTGGGTTTTTACTTTTAATGGAGATATTCTTTCCCCTCCCCCCTACTGCTGGGGCGGAAAGTGATGCTAAAGGTCTCCCCCCCCCGTGTCCAAGGCCGGGATTAAAACATCGTCCGAGACGGGCAAACCACAAGCACAGACCGGAATTTCTGTGGCGGAGCAAGGCCTGATTGTAATGGCCTTCGGCTATTAGGCAAATAGGGGACATCATCAGGGCTAGTAAGCATTTACTAGCCCTGATGATGTTACCTCGTTGGGTCATGAAACGTCTGCAACACCAAGCTCAAAGAGCAGCGAGGATGCCACATCCCTCCTCCTCCTCCTCCTCCTCCTCCTCCTCCTCCTCCTCCTCCTCCTCCTCCTCGCCACAATCCCCACTCCCATCTAGCACTGATGATGTTACTTAGTTGGGTCATGAAACATCTGCAAGAAAACAGCCAAGCTCAGAGAGCACCAAATACCCCACAATTGTCGTCGTCGTCATCGTCCTCCTCCTCCTCCTCCTCCTCCTCCTCCACCACCATCACCTCCTCTTCCTCTTCCTCCTCCTCCCCCTTCCCCCCCTCCTCCTCCTTCTCCTCCTTCTTCTCTACCCACTCCCTCCCTTTTAGCTCTGATGTTACCTAGTTGGGTCATGAAATGTCTGCAAGAAAGCTACCAACCTCAGAGAGCACCAAGGACCCCACAGTTCTCCTCCTCCCCCTCCCCCGCCTCCTCCTCCTCGCCACAAACCCCACTCCCATCTGGCACTGATGATATTACCTAGTTGGGTCATGAAACATCTGCAAGAAAACAGCCAAGCTCAGAGAGCACCAAATACCCCACAATCGTCATCGTCCTCCTCCTCCTCCTCCTCCTCCTCCTCCTCCTCCTCCTCCTCCTCCTCCTCCTCCTCCCTCCTCCTCCTCCTCCTGTCCACAAATCTTTCTCCCTTCTCGCATTGATGATGTTACCCAATTGGGTCATGAAACGTCTACCAGAAAACCCCCAAGCTCAGAGAGCATCAAGGACCCCACATTCCTCCTCCTCCTCCTCCTCCTCCTCCTCCTCCTCCTCCTCCTCCTCCTCCTCCTCCTCCTCCTCCTCCCTCCCTCCCTCCCTCCTCCTGTCCACAAATCTTTCTCCCTTCTTGCACTGACGATGTTACCCAACTGGGTCATGAAACGCCTACCAGAAAACCCCCAAGCTCAGCCCCCAAGCACCCCTGATGAGATCATTTCTCCAAGGCAGCTCGGGATGTTCGCTCCATTGGAGGATCGATCCCCATCACCCACTTGTTAAATAAAATAAAATAAAATACAATTCTCAGCTCGCCTTCGCCAACCTCCACCAATCTCAACGCCCTTGAGAGGCATCGGACCGCAGATGGGGAGACATTGACCCACCCTAGCTGGGCGGAAGAATCCGACTGCGGGCAGCCAGTGCGAGAACCCTTTGTGCCGTCCGATGACATTTACTCAGTCTGAATTAGCTTACAAGGGCCTGCTCCTCCTTTTTTGGGGGGGGGTCTGGACAGGTGTGAAATATTGCTTAGGTACCGGAACACCAGCTCCTCTCCTTCAGGGCTGAAGCTCTTCCCCGCTGTAGTAAATTTCTCCTCTGTGTAAGCAACCGCTGTTGCTTTGGGATGTAAAACGGGTCTTAACGATTTCCGTGTAACATCGCTGGGAAAGCAAGGCACATCGCCGGTGTCTTTTTCTTGTACAGACAAGGATTGTTTGCGCTTTCAAAGTCTGTTTGTTTGCTATCAATTACCAGCAGGGCACCGGCTGAATTGATCCTCGAGGGCTCTTAGCACATTTTAATTCGAAGACGTGGACTGGTTTCCAAAAAGCCGCCCGTCAAGACAAAGTGAGACGAAGCCCCCCCCCCCCCGGATCTGTATTTCCTCCTGTGCGTTTTATTTCATTTTATTTATTTTGCACAACTGCTCCTCAACGTAACAGGTGTCCGTTGAATGACAGCACTGAAGAAAGGGACTGACGACTTAACAACTGTCCTAGCTCCCCGTAGGGCAGTGGTTCTCAACCTTTTTCAGGTTGAGACCCCACTTGCCCCGCCCATGCGCGCCGGGCCGATCCGCGCATGTGCGGCACGCGCGACAAAAAAAACAAAAAACAAAAAAACAAAATGGCGGACCGCGACGGCCTGATTCGCGCATGCGCGGCGCGCGCGCAATGGCCCGATCCGCACATGCGCAGCGCGCACATGACAAAAAAAAACCAAAATGGCAGACCACGACGGGCCGATCTGCGCATGCGTGGCGCGCGCGCGCGAGAAAAAAAACAAAAACAAAAAAAACAACAAAAACCAAAATGGCGGACCGCGACGGCCTGATCCGCGCATGCGCGGCGCGCGCGCAATGGCCCGATCCGCACATGCGCGGCGCGCGCGTGACAAAAAAAACCAAAATGGCAGACCGCGACGGGCCGATCCGCGCATGCGTGGCGCGCGCGCGACGAAAAAAACAAAAACAAAAAAAAACAACAAAAAACAAAATGGCGGACTGCGGTGTCCGGCGACTCCCCCACGAAACGGTCGTTCGAGCCCAAATGGGATCGCGACCCATAGGTTGAGAACCGCTGCCGCGGGGCATGTGATTGAAATTCGAGGGCTTGGCAACTGGCATGTACTTTAAAACAGTCGCATCACGTGATCTCCGTTTTTCCGACCTTCCCGGCCGGCTTCTGAGAGGCAAAGTCAGCGGGGAGAAGCTGGGCTCACTTAATGGCCGCGGTTCACTTAACAGCCACAGGGTTTTTGCTTAACAAACTGGGGGGGGGGAGTTTGCCAAATCAGGTGTGACTCGCTTTTACAGCCATCCTGTTTAGTGACGGAGGTTCTGTTTCACAGAACCTATTTAGATTTTATTTTTTTTTAAGGCTCTTGAATATTTAGCTTCCTCGGTTTCGGCTAACAGAAATTCGTTTTTCTAAAGCATGTTAACGAAATGGAGGCTAAAACATACAAGGAAGGGTGGCTGGAATTGGGTAGGTCTAGTTTAATGAAGAGAAGGACGAGGGGGGACAGGATAGCAGTCTTCCAGTATCTCAGGGGCTGCCCCAAAGAAGAGGGAGTCAAGCTATTCTCCAAAGCGCCTGAAGGCAGGACAAAAAGCAACGGGTGGAAACTCACCAAGGAGAGAAGCAACCTGGAACTAAGGAGAAACTTCCTGACAGTGAGAACAATTAATCAGTGGAAGAACCTGCCTCCAGAAGGGGTGAATGCTCTAACACTGGAAGTCTTTAAGAAGAGACTGGACAGCCATTTGTCCGAAACGGTGTAGGGTTTCCTGCCTGAGCAGGGGGTTGGACTAGATGACCTCCAAGGTCCCTTCCAACTTTATTATTATTATTATAAATTCTAGAGTGGTGGAGACTCATCCAGAATCTGAATTTATCCTTTGGTGGGATGATGATATATCGTGCACAAAATGTGGCATGAGATGAATGGGTCTCCTTCAGTTCTTTAAGCTTGCAAAGAATTACAAAATCGCGGTTTGGAGGAGGGGCCAGATGTGCACCATGGTTACTGCATCCAATCGGTATATTTCGGGCTGCGAATGAAAGCCAAACGATATTGTACAGGTAGCCCTGTACTTAAACCAGGGGTAGGCAACCTTGGCTCTTTTATGACTCATGGACTTCAACTCCCAGAATTCCGGAACCAGCATAGCAAGTCCACGAGTCATAAAAGAGCCAAGGTTGCCTACCCCTGACTTAAATAATTTGTTTAGTGACTGTTTGAAATTACAACGGCGTCGTAACTAGTGACCTGAGACCGTTTTTCACGCTGAGACCATTGCAGCGTTCCCCCTGGCCACACGATCAACATTCAGGCGCTTGGCAACTGACTCGTATTTATGACGGTCGCCGTGTCCCGTGGTCTCGCGATCCCCTTTTGCGACCTGACACGCGAAGTCTGTGGGAAAACCCGATTCGTTTCACAGCCGTGTTAGTCAACAACTGCAGAGACTCACTTAACAACTGTGGCAAGAAAGGGGAGGGGTAAAACTCATTTCACAGCTGCCCGGCTTAGCCACAGAAATGTTGGTCTCAATTGGGGTCGTAAGTTGAGGACAATTTTCTTCCATCCCCACGTTACTCCAGGTGTAAACTTCCTGTCAAGGTATTGATTTAACGGCTAACCAGCTTATGTAATGGAAGATGTAAGATATAATGTAATGATGGGAATGACTCAGCAAGGTCTGTGTCTCTTTAAGAGTCTTTGTGAAAAGGGAAGTCTCTGCTGGTGTGTACTCTCTCTTCCTCCGTTTCCTGCTGTAATTGTGGGTTTGTTGGATCCTGCTGTGTTAGCACGTGTATGTATATTGTTCCTGGTGTATGATACTGTAGATTTGTTGTTGTTAGTTGCGAAGTAGTGTCTGACCCATCGCGACCCCACAGACCACGTTCCTCCAGGCCTTCCTGTCCTCTACCATCTTCTGGAGTCCATTGAAGCTCACGCCTCCTGCTTCAGGGACTCCATCTAGCCACCTCCTTCTCTGTCGTCCCCTTCTTCTTCTCTTGCCCTCCATCTTTCCCAGCGTCAGGCTCTTCTCCAGGGAGTCCTTCCTTCTCATTAGGTGGCCAAAGGACTTGAGTTGCAACTTCAGGATCTGGCCTTCTAAAGAGCAGTCGGGGTTGATCTCCTCTAGGACTGACCTGTTGGATCGCCTTGCAGTCCCGGGGACTCGCAGGAGTCTTCTCCAGCACCATTGTTCAAAGGCCTCCATTCTTTGGCGCTCAGTAGATAGTATAGATAGATAGATAGTATAGATAGATACTATAGATAGTATGGGTATGTCTAATGAAGAGAAGGACAAGGGGGGACATGATAGCAGTGTTCCAATATCTCAGGGGCTGCCCCAAAGCGCCTGAAGGCAGGACAAGAAGCAACGGGTGGAAACTAACCAAGGAGAGAAGCAACCTAGAACTAAGGAGAAACTTCCTGACAGTGAGAACAATTAACCAGTGGAACCACCTGCCTCCAGAAGCGGTGAATGCTCCAACACTGGAAGTTTTTCAGAAGAGACTGGACAGCCATTTGTCTGAAATGGGATAGGGTTTCCTGCCTGAGCAGGGGGTTGGACTAGATGACCTCCAAGGTCCCTTCCAACTTTACTGCTTCTGCTGCTGCTGCTGCTGCTACTACTATTATTGATAGCTAGATACTGTAGATAGTGTAAGATAAACCACCATTTAATACAAACCACTGTTTACTGTGTTTACTCCTGGGTTATCTCAGCGCAATAAGACTCTGCACGCTCCGACATGGAACAATTAAATCACTGGAACGAAAGGCGCCTCCAGATGTTGTGAGTGCTCCAACACTGGGCTGTTTCTTCTTGTCTTCAACTTTCTTCTTTTTTTTTTTTTTACTCTTCAGATGTTTTCAGTGGCGTTAAGTGCTTAATGACACTTAATGGTATTGAAGTGCTGTTTATTTTTTTTTGTAAAAAATTATTTTATTAAAACCATCAACATTAAACATAAGATCATATTAAAAAGCAATCATCATATAACCTGCAATATTAAGCCCACCGTTCCACCGTTTCAGAGTTTCTTTGTCTTTCTTTCTCCAGTTAGTTAGGGGATAGCAAAGGCCCCGCCATCTAGTAGTCTCATATCAAGACCTCGCAAGCTTTTCCGCTGTGAGAAGCAGAGTGTCATAGGTCAGCGGCTCTCAACCTATGGGTCGCGACCCATTTGGGGTCGAACGACCGTTTCGCGGGGGTCGCCGGACACTGCAGTCCACCATTTTGTTTTTTTTGTTGTTTTTTTTGTTGCGCGCACGCCGCGCATGCACGGATCGGGCCGTCGCGCACACGCGCGCCGCACATGTGCGGATCGGCCCGGTGCGCATGGGCGGGGCAAGTGGGGTCTCAACCTGAAAAAGGTTGAGAACCACTGTCATAGGTGGTCCCGCAATGTTTTTTCACCCTTGGCAAATTTAAGATGTCTGGACTTCCCGTCCCAGATGTGTGAAGGCCCCACCCCCTTCACATATCTTAATATTTCCAGCAATATTACTCTTATAACAATTGCTGTAATAATTGCTAATTGCTACTGTATGCAATGCAGTGCGTCGCAGTATGATCTACCTGCGGGTGGACAGTTAATTTTCCCAAGGGGAGAGAGAGAAAAAAGGGTCTGTTGTGGCAGGCCAAGCCGATAGGGCTTTGATAAATCGATAAATTGCAAAAAAAAAAAAAAAAAAGTAGAATTCACCTTCAAAATAAAGGCAATCTGAATGTATATGTTCTATAACTAATGCCTCTTAACATAAACTTATGACTAATGTTGTTTGCTTTAAAACTGTTAAAGCGGACTGAATCTCTACCTCAGGATATGAAACTTTTACCTCAGGATCTCCGGTTAGGGACTATAAAAGTTTGCACTAGTAATGGGATGAAGTCAATTCAGAAGCGCAAACGAACAATATGCAATAAACTAGATACAGCAGATAGACCATATATAAGAGAAACAAACACCAAACAAACAAAAGGTACTCGGAGTATACTTGAAGAGGGAAGGGAGGAGGGAAGAACGTTTACTAAAACAGATGTTTACAAAGATTAATACCTAATGTTGTATGCTATGTTCTAAGATGATTGTTTAGCAATAGGATCTTTGGTTTAATGTTGACCACATTAATATGGAACCAGATAAGAGAAACACCAATCAAACAAAGTGTAACAGGAGTATAGTTGAGGCTAGACGCGAGGGGTGGGAAAAAAGGCTTACTAATTCAGACGTTTTCAGTGACTAATACCTAGTATTGTATATCAGGTGCCATGATGATTGCTGCACAATATGTTTTTTTTTATGTTCAATGTTGATTGTTTTAATAAAAGAATTTTATATTTAAAAAAATAAAAATAAAGGCAATCCATGCAGGCTGGACAGGAACAGCTGGATGGGCCACATAATACAGACCCTCCTCGACTGACAACAGTTTCATTTCGTGACCGTTTGATATTGTGACAATCTCAAAAAAAGTGACCTACGACCGTTTTTCAGACTTACGACCACCGCAGCATCCCCTGTGGGGATGGTTGACAACCTGGTTCCTATTTATTTTTTTTTAAAAAAAACAAATTTATTGTTTTGTTTTTTTTAAGTTCTTAAAGGAACATATTCAGGACACACCGTGGTGCTGGGGTAATCAGACATCTTAAAACAAGACATATATATACATAATATAATCAATACGTCAAATATTCCCTCTCTTTTTCCCTCAAATAGCATAGTATATTTAAAATATCCAATTCTAACTTAATTGTATTCAACCTGAGCCTGTTTTTAAGCTTCATCAATTTCTACCATAGTCAAATTAACTTTAAATAAAAACATTTTCAGTTCAAATATCCCTTCCACATATGTTCTACTTGCTTAATTTTATCAAAATCTTATTTGTTTCTTCTTCCGTTAATCTCCCTTATTTAGAGTTAAATATTAATCTGTCCTATACCTATCAAATCTATCATAATCCATCTCTTCAAGCTTAAGAAAAAAATAATATCATACCTTAAATCATGTCATTCCATTAGGCAAAGTTTAAGTCTCCAGTTAATTATCATAACTAATAACATCCATATCATCAGAAAATCATATCATCGTATTAAATTCCAATTAGCTATCAGTACTTCAAATCTGAAACCTCTCTTCAGTTTTCGTCATTCCATTACATCATAATTTTCATAGAAATAAACCTAACATTCTAAAAGGAACATTCCTAGTATTTGAACCTATTTATGACGGTTTGCAGCGTCCCGGGGGGGGGGGATCACAAGATCCCTCTTTTGGGACCTGACAAGCGAATGTCCATGGAAAAGTCAAATTCACTTAACTGTGTTTCTTAATTTAACACAGTTAATTTAAGCCCAGTGATATCACTGAAGAAACGAGGCAAAGAAAAGTCGTAAAAGGGGACAAAAACTCACTTAACAAACGTCTCACTCATCGACCTACATTCTGGACTCGAATGTGGTCGTAAGCTGAGGTCTGTTCTTAAGCCTCGTTCTGCTTTTAAAGCCATCCCTGCGTTTTCTGGTAGTGGCAAATTCTACAGTTGCGATATGCACAAAATAATTCGGCTTAATTCAAGGTTTGCAACAACAGACACACACACACACACACACACACACACACACACACACAGCCTCCTCCCTCAATTCATTCTTTCTTTCATTTTTCATTTTTACCGTCCTTCTGCTGTCCTTCTTTCTGAATTGTGGTGGGCAGGCCTGTATCGTTCCAAGCACAACTGCGCCATTTCGTTCGTCAGAAGGGGATTAATCATCCTGACCCTTTATTTTTAGGGCATTTTGGCTGGCCTACATTTGTGTTACATCTTTCATTTTTTTTTTCTCCACAGGCTTACCGGACCTTCAGGATACGTAACGGACGGGCCGGGAAATTACAAATACAAAACAAAATGCACGTGGCTGATAGAAGGAAAGTGAGTAAACACAGCTTGGTTATTTTTATGGAACTGAGTTGTCCAGGATTTGATCATTATTTTATGTAATGAGATTGCTGTTCAGTTTGTTTACTCTCCCCCCCCACCCTTTGTTGCAGTGGTTTCTCCCTTGGGTCACTTTAAGACGAGTGGACTTCAACTCCCAGAATTCCCCAGCCAGCATGGCTGGCTGGGGAATTCTGGGAGTTGAAATCCACACACGTCTTAAATTTGCCCCGTTTGAGATACTCCATTTTATATGTGCACATAGAGGGGGACTGAAGAATCTGGAGTTGTGTCCTGGTGTAAAGAAATGTGAAATTAAGCACCCAAAGAATCTTAAGGAAGAAAGATCTGGGAGAAAGAAGACCTGGACAAGTCAAAAAATTAACCCTTTGAGGGTGAAAGAACTTGAAAGAGGGCACAAGTAGTCCTTGACTACTTGTTTACCAAAAATACTTTTTTACAAGGCAACCGGACTTTCTTCTTGTTGTTTTTTGGAAGACGTTTCGCATCTCATCCCAGAAGCTTCTTCCACTCTGACTGGATGGTGGGCAATGGAAGGATTTATACTCCTTGCAGAGAGCTGGTCCTTTGCCTCCTTTTAGAGAGTCGTTGAGACCACTTGGAGGTTTACCTGTGTCCTCAGGGTCACTTGAGTAATGCAAATGGGTGTGGAGCCATTTTGGAACTGCTGAAAGGACTGTGTTGTAGACAGGAGATAGATGATGATGGTCTAGAGCAGGGGTAGGCAACCTTGGCTCTTTTATGACTGGTGGACTTCAATTCCCAGAATTCCTGAGCCAGCCATGCTGAGGGGAAAGGGAGAGGTTTCCAAGCTGAGCCATGCTGGCTGAGGAATTCTGGGAGTTGAAGTCCACAAGTCATAAAGCAGCCTAGGCCAGAGGTAGGCAACCTTGGCTCTTTTATGACTGGTGGACTTCAACTCCCAGAATTCCTCAGCCACCATGGCTAAGCTTGGAAACTCTCCCCTCAGCATGGCTGGCTCAGGAATTCTGGGAGTTGAAGTCCACCAGTCATAAATCGGCCTAGGCCTAGTCGAGGGGTAGGCAACCTTGGCTCTTTTATGACTGGTGGACTTCAACTCCCAGAATTCCTCAGCCAGCCACGCTGAGGGGAAAGGGAGAGGTTTCCAAGCTGAGCCATGCTGGCTCAGGAATTCTGGGAGTTGAAGTCCACCAGTCATAAAGCAGCCTAGGCCTAGGCCGGAGTAGGCAACTTTGGCTCTTTTATGACTTGTGGACTTCAACTCCCAGAATTCCTGAGCCAGCCATGCTGAGGAAAAAGGAGGAGGTTTCCAAGCTGAGCCATGGTGGCTCAGGAATTCTGGGAGTTGAAGTCCACGGGTCATAAAAGAGCCCAGGTTGCCTACCCTAGGCCTATTTGTATTTTACTGTGTTGGAACCTGAAATCAGTATCTTTTTCCTCTCCTTTTTTAAAATCAGGTACCTCCTCCTTTTAATCTTTATTTTCATTGCAATTTATCTTAACTAAAGCTCAATAAAAAAGTGTAAAAGGGGGAGAAAAAAAGAGAAACACCGCTTTAAAGAGGTGTAATAAAACTGCGGGGGAGTGCTTGGGAAAACCTGGGTAGCAAGCACAATAATCAAGGGAGTAGTAGGAAATATACTTTGAGTAGCCTTGAGCACATCTCCTTTGGTAAACTCTAATCCACTGGTAATTTAACCCAACCACCTTTGTCCTAACTCCAAAGCCATGTTGTCAATGCTGCTAACATCAGATGTTTTTGCATTGACAACAGATGGAAATGTAGCCATTTTCTTCCTTTCACTTTTATAATTAGATGATGATGGGAGGGGGGATGTGAGTAAGAGTCCAGCTAGACCAGGGGTAGGCAACCTCGGCTCTTTTATGACTGGTGGACTTCAACTCCCAGAATTCCTCAGCCAGCCATGCTGAGGGGAAAGGGAGAGGTTTCCAAGCTGAGCCATGCTGGCTCAGGAATTCTGGGAGTTGAAGTCCATGAGTCATAAAGCGGCCTAGGCCTATTTACTAGAGGTAGGCAATCTTGGCTCTTTTATGACTCGTGGACTTCAACTCCCAGAATTCCTCAGCCAGCCATGCTGAGGGGAAAGGGAGAGGTTTCCAAGCTGAGCCATGCTGGCTGAGGAATTCTGGGAGTTGAAGTCCACCAGTCATAAAAGAGCCAAGGTTGCCTACCCCTGAGCCAGACATAATAACACTAAACCTAGCATGAGAATCAAGGTTGTTGAAATCAGAGATGATAAAGAATTGGCCGGCTGGGGAGCTGGAGAGGAAGCCCGTGCTCCAAACTAATTGGGGAATGTGATTTATGACGATTAATTGGAGGAGGGAATTGTGCTTCGATACTATGTGCTCAGGGGAGGGGAATCCAATTTTTGGCTTCAGCTGTGTTAGTGCCGATATTACGCCACTGGAATAAAAGATCCTTTAAGGTAAACAATGCCTGGAGGTTCTTTCGAAGAGTTTCATCTGTCGGAACCACGACACATGGTTCCCAAATCACGTACCTTACCAATCGGACGTAAATAAAATGCAAACACTGGATTTCGTTGCCAGTCCTGCAATGCAACATGCCGTGCAAATCGGAAAAGTTATGCTGATGCATTTTTATTTATTTATTTATTGCTTTTGGGACAGTTATCACACGGTTTTCCTTCTTTCCAGGCCCAACACGGTCTTGAGGCTCCGCTTCAATCATTTCGCCACAGAGTGCAGCTGGGACCACCTCTACGTCTACGATGGGGACTCCATCTACGCTCCGTTGCTGGCTGCTTTTAGGTAAGAGAAGGTGGGAAAGCAGAACTCCTGTCGCGCAACGCGAAGGTCACCTTTGCCTTTTTGGGGATTTAAGGAAGCGGACGTTTGCGGATTAATTTTTCAGCAGGCTGCCCGCTTGGTGTCGCCCGGAATGGAGCTGTTGGAGGCGCCTTTTCATCTCTGGATGCTCTTGAGGGTATATCCTAGTTGGAGACCAAGTATTGCCATGGGAACGGGGACATTTCGCACAATATGGGGCGAGGGAGGCCGAGAAAGAATTGGGAGAGCGGGCTGGCATTATTTTACGGTTACCTGCTTTTGATTGGATTTGCATTTCTGTACTTTTCATCCTCTCCGAGGTGATGTAGGAGAAAACATAACACGGAGGGAAAACAGCCTTAAAATTAAAGCCTCAGAATAACACGCCTAAAAACAGAACAAAAAAAAAAAAAAAAAAGAAACAGAGATTCAAAGGGCGGCGTAAAAAACAAACAAACAAACCAACCAGAATCTGATTCTGCAATGTTTGTTATCCTACCCAGGTAAACCAAATCTGCTGTGAGTTAGAATAGATCTGATAACCCGCAAGTAGGTTCATTAGATAGGTTCAGTCTTAATTCGGCATAAAGAAAGGTCAATCAAAATAAATGGAAAGAAAAAAAGAAAGAGAAGGAGAAGGAGGGAAGAAGGTAGGGAAAAAAGGGAGGGAGGGAAGGAGGAAGGAAAAGAAGGAAGGAAGGGTAGATGGGAGGGATGGAGGTAAGGAAGGAAGGAGAACAAAAGAAAGATGGAAGGAAGGAACGAAGGAAGGAAGGAACGAAGGAAAAAGGAAGGAAAGGAAGGAAAGAAGGAAGGAAGGATAGATGGGAGGGATGGAGGTAAGGAAGGAAGGAGAACAAAAGAAAGATGGAAGGAAGGAAAGAAGGAACGAAGGAAAAAGGAAGGAAAGGAAGGAAAGAAGGAAGGAAGGAAGGATAGATGGGAGGGATGGAGGGAAGAAAGAAGAATGAAGGGAAAGAAAAAGAGTAAGGGAGGAGGGAAGCGAAAGGAAGCGAAGGAAAGGGAGAAAGGATGGGAGGGAAGGAGAAAGGAAGGAAGGAAAGGAAGGAAGGAGAAAGAAAAAGTAAGGGAGGGAGGGAAGTGGCTCAGGAACTCTGGGAGTTGAAGTCCACCAGTCATAAAAGAGCCAAGGTTGCCTACCTCTGGGCTAGGCCTAGGCTGCTTTATGACTCGTGGACTTCAACTCCCAGAATTCCTGAGCCAGCCTGGCTCAGCTTGGAAACCTCTCCCTTTCCCCTCAGCATGGCTGGCTGAGGAATTCTGGGAGTTGAAGTCCACCAGTCATAAAAGAGCCAAGGTTGCCTACCTCTGGCCTAGGCCTAGGCCGCTTTATGACTCGTGGACTTCAACTCCCAGAATTCCCGAGCCAGCATGGCTCAGCTTGGAAACCTCTCCCTTTCCCCTCAGCGTGGCTGGCTCAGGAATTCTGGGAGTTGAAGTCCACGAGTCATAAAAGAGCCAAGGTTGCTTACCCCTGGTATAGGGTCTCCTGCCTGAGCAGTGGGTTGGATTAGATGATCTCCAAAGCCCCTTCCATCATCATCATCATGATCATCATCATCATGATCATCATCATCATCATCATCATCATTACATGATCTCAGGACACTGCAAAACCTATAAATAGGAGCCAGTTGCCAAGCGGTTAAATCTTTATCACGTG
>JARGCV010001210.1:0-74502 GCA_034064705.1 Bothrops alternatus | reverse complement strand
CCCCATCTTCCTAGCCTCTGCGAAGTCTGACCCTGCTCCTCCTCCTTTCCCCCCGCAGAACCCTAAAACCAAAGAGCAGATCGAAAGCCTGTTACGGAATGGGAAGCATAAGGAGCTACGGGACCCGTCTCGGCCGCCGGCTGACCTTTGGGACCGCCGGCCTGCGCTCTGCCATGGGGGCCGGCTTCTGCTACATCAACGATCTCACCGTGATCCAGTCCACCCAGGTGAGTGTTAGAGCCTTTGTGAAGGTTCAAAGCTGTGTGGTGTCTCCCCCCTCCCACCCCCCTCTCTCCTCTCCCCCCCTCGTATGACCTCCGATGCCATTATTGCCCCACAGGGTGGGAAAGCCCTAACCTGGATTGGAAAAGCAAACAAACCAAGAAGAACCCATTGTTTAATACCACGTTTGCCTCTGATCCATCCTTGGGGCGTCGAACGCCACGTGTCTCAAAAGCGTGGCAACAGGAAGCTGCGCGGGCTTCAGATCCCAGAATTCGACTCAAAAGATGTGTGGACTTAGCAAACTCCCAGAATGCAACTTTAGACATGCAGTGGAGGGAAACTCGTCAAGGAGAGAAGCAACCTGGAACTAAGGAGAAACTTCCTGACAGTCAGAACAATTAACCCGTGGAACCACCTGCCTCCAGAAGCGGCGAATGCGCCAACCCTGGAAGTTTTTAAGAAGAGACTGGACAGCCCTTTGTCTGAAATGGTGTAGGGTTTCCTGCCTGAGCAGGGGGTTGGACTAGATGACCTCCAAGGTCCCTTCCAACTCTGTTATTATAACTTCAACTCTCAGAATTCAACTTTTCAGATGTGTGGACTTCAAGTCCCAGAATTCCCCAGCCAGCATGGCTGGCTGGGGAATTCTGGGAGTTGAAGTCCACACATCTGAAAAGTTACCGCTTATGTTGCGTCTATATACAAAATCCCTACGCTGGGGATTCTCGGAGTTGAAGTCCATAATAATAATAAAGTTGGAAGGGACCTCGGTGGTCATCTAGTCCAACCCCCTGCTCAGGCAGGAAACCCTATACCATTTCAGACAAATGGCTGTCCAGTCTCTTCTTAAAAACCTCCACTGTTGGGGCATTCACCGCTTCTGGAGGCAGGTGGTTCCACTGGTTAATTGTTCTCACTGGCAGGAAGTTTCTCCTTAGTTCCAGGTTGCTTCTCTCCTTGATCGGTTTCCATCCGTTGCTTCTTATTTTGCCTTCAGGCGCTTTGGAGAAGAGCTTGACTCCCTCTTCTTTGGGGCAGCCCCTGAGATACTGGAACCCTGCCGTCATGTCCCCCCTCGTTCTTCTCTTTGTTAAACCAGACATACCCAATTCCATCAACCATTCTTTGTATGTTTTAGCCTCCAGTCCCCTGATCCTCTTTGTTGCTCTTCTCTGCCCTCTTTCCAGAGTCTCAACATCTTTTTTACATCGTGGGGATCAAAACGGGATGCCGTATTCCAAGTGTGGCTTTACCAAGGCCTTGTAAAGTGGTATTAAAAAAAACCTCCTCGGGTTTTATGTAAATCTCTATGTAAATTTTTTAAACAAGGTTGTTCGGGTTTTAGAATTGGGATTTTAACAGGTTTTAGTAACAGCCATGTATTAATTTAATTTATTTTTAAATATTTATTATTATTATTATCTGTTTTAATTGGGCTGTAAACCGCCCCGAGTCCTACGGGAGAGGGGCGGTATAGAAATTTAAGAAATAAATTAAAGTGGTCTCAACCTCTTTTTTTTTTTTTGCTGTTGCTGTTCTGTCCCTTTCACGTTGGGTTGCGGGCAGGTTTTCACTAGCCTAGAAGAACCAGGGATTTTACCCTAAAGGGCAGCTTATCTGCGGGAGGAAGCAAGCGCTGGCACTGTTTTGAAAATGTTGACATTGTGGAGAACGTCAACAAGCTCCTTCCTGTTGACTAGGCCGCCAGCGTTCAAGGAAACAGATTTGCCCAGTCTTGTTAAGTAACTCTCAGGAAAAAAAAAATATATGCTTGGGGTTGCCGGTGAACTTGGCTTAACCTCCCTTACAGGATAAAACAAATAAAAGGCTTGCTCTTCTGAGTTTCCTGGAGGATTATTAAAATAGCGAGGGTTTGTCTTTTTTCCTGAGACCGCTAGAATATTAAGTGGTGCTTTGTTTTGTTTTGTTTTTTAAGAAAAAAGATTTAAGTGGAGTACACCCCCAAGGAAACCCGTTTAGGAATGAACTCAAAGGCCGGTCGCGTGGCCCTGTGAAGAAACAGCCATGCTCGGCGCTTGAAGCGCTATCCTTGCCAACGAAGGGAGTGTGTCTGTTTTATCTGATTTTCTTTTCTTTTTTTTAATCTTGGGCAAAGGCGACTATTCAAGGAAGTCTGTGGCAGCGACGCAATAGGGCGGTGGTGGCGAACCTATGGCACACGTGCCGGAGGCGGCACTCAGAGCCCTCTCTGTTGGCACGGGCGCCACCGCTGCCAGCAGCAGGCCCATCAGGCCGCCACTGCCGCCTGGAGCAGGAGCCGCGCCCAACACAAAGGAGGCGAAGCGCTGACTAGCAAGCTGGAGTAGAAGAGCAGAGGTCACCAACCATTGTCGATTGGCGGACGGGAAGAAAAGGGAGGAGGGAGAAGCATTTTCACATGCACCGGGCCGCGAGCACGCAGGCGCTGCAAATGGGGCGGGACTAGGGCCTGCGTGATGCTCACTAGCCCTGCCCCGTTCTCGCGTGGTACAGCGCCTTGTATCTGCATCCCGTGGCACCGCGGCGGCCGTTTTTTGCGCCTTGCAGCACGGTGGCCCATTTTTTGCGCCCCCCCGGTTTCTTGCGTGCCAGAGGCGGCACTCAGAGGCGCCTCCCTGCCACCCCCCCGAGGGCACCACAATGGTGATGTGGCCCTGGCACTTTGCGATAAATAAGTGGGTTTTGGGTTGCGGTTTGGGCACTCGGTCTCTAAAAGGTTCGCCATTACAGGCCGTCTTCGACTTACAAACAGTTCATTTCGTGTAATTCCTCCCAAATTACAGCGGCCCTGAAAAAAAAAAGTGACTTAGGACCGTTTTTCGCACTTAACGACCGTGGCAGCATCCCCAGGGTCACGTGATCAAAATTCGGAGGCTCGGGCAACTGGCTCACGTTTACGACGGTTCCCCTATCCCGGGGCCAAGTGATCTCTTTTTGTGACTCTCTGACGAGCTAAGTCAATGGAAAAACCAGATCCACTTCACAGCCTTCTTACTAACTTAACAACTGTAGTGATCCGTTTAACCACTGTGGCAAGAAAGGTCGTAAAATGGGGCGAGGCTCACTTCGCAAATGTCTCACTGGGGCACAGAAAAGTTGGGCTCCATTGTTGTAAGTTGAGGACTACGAATAGAATAGAATAGAATAGAATTATGGGATAGAATAGAATAGAAAAATAATAGAATAGAATAGAATAGAATAGAATAGAATAGAATAGAATTATGGGATAGAATAAAATAGAAATATAGAATAGAATAGAATAGAATTATGGGATAGAATAGAATAGAAAAATAATAGAATAGAATAGAATAGAATTATGGGATAGAATAAAATAGAAATATAGAATAGAATAGAATTATGGGATAGAATAGAATAGAAAAATAATAGAATATAATAGAATAGAATAGAATAGAATAGAATTATGGGATAGAATAAAATAGAAATATAGAATAGAATAGAATAGAATTATGGGATAGAATAGAATAGAAATATAGAATAGAATAGAAATATAGAATAGAATAGAATAGAAATATAGAATAGAATATAGAATAGAATAGAAATGAATAGAAATAGAAATAAGAATGAATAGAATAGAAATAAGAAAGAATAGAATGGACTAGAATAGAAATATAGAATAGAATAGTGTTAGAGAATTTTAATTTCTCTGTTGGTGAAAAAATAAATCAGAAGCTCACAGTTGACTGCATTTAGCTGATTCAAATAATTTTTTTTATATTCATATCAAAATATTTACAATACCATACATTCTTCTTTACAGTAACATAGTTCAATGAAGACTTCTTACAGAGAGATACAGAGACAAACCTGAGACTGAAAATTCAGCTGCTAACTCAATACCCTTTTGCACAGACTCAGTAGCACTTTCTTCACATTGGCTGACTGAGTTACCACATGACTCTTCCTGCTCATGAATATCCCAATGAATAGAATAGAATAGAATAGAATAGAATAGAAATATAGAATAGAATAGAATAGAAATATAGAATAGCAATATAGAATAGAAATGAAGAATAGAAATAGAAATATGAATGAATAGAATAGAAATAAGAAAGAATAGAATAGAAATAAAGAATAGAATAGAATAGAATAGCAATATAGAATAGAATAGAAATAGAATAGAATAGAAAAATAGAATAGAATAGAATAGAATTGGAAGGGACCTTGGAGGTCTTCTAGTCCAGCCCCCTGCTCAAGCAGGAGAACCTATACCATCTCAGACAAGTGACTGTCCAATCTCTTCTTAAAAACTTCCAGCAATGGAGCGCCCATGATTTCTGGTGGCAAGCTGTTCCACTGGTTAATTGTCCTCACTGTTAGGAAGTTTCTCCTTAATTCCAGGCTGCTTCTCTCTTTGGCCAGTTTCCAACCATTGTTTCTTGTCCTTCCCTCTGGTGCTTTGGAGAGTAACGTGACCCCCCTCTTCTTTGTGGCAGCCCCTCGGATACTGGAACGCGGCTATCCTGTCTCCCCTGTTTCTCCTTTTCTCTAGACCAGCCAAACCCAAGTCCTGCAGGCTTTCATCCTCTTTTCATTGAATTGCCCACATGTGGACTTATTTAAAAATCTTAGTTGTGAGTGTTCGAAATACAAAGAGGTGGTGTTTGTGTGCCCAGGATTGAAAAACTGGAGAAATGTCTCCAGCAGGACTTGGCTGTACGGTAATATCAACACGAACTAATAGAAATCAGAACGGAGCAGGTCAAGAGATCGTGGATCACCTTGGAAGCATGCAAACAACTCTGGACTTCCTTCTCCTTGACTCACAGTCGGTCATGCTCCAAAAGCCTGCCCTGCACGTGCTGACCTTGTGTTTTGGTTTCGCTGGGAAGAATGCGCCGCCCGTGTGAGATGGGCTGATAGATCATAATAGGCGCTTCTGGGAAGAAGTTCAAATTCAGACACCAGGGAATCTCGGTGGCTGCGTTCTGTTTTGTTGACGGCGTTCTGCGCTGCTCGATGTTTGCTTCCCTAATTCTTGTGGGTTGCACGGGGTGGGCGTTCTCTGCTTGTGGCTGTTCTTCTTTCTTTCTTTCTTTCTTTCTTTTGTATAGTTTTTATTAGTTTTTTATAGGGTTGGGGATAAGGTTGGGGTTGGGTTTTTTCCAAATAGCATTTTCAATATTTAGCAAAGAGCACAATGTCTGGGTGCAGGCATTTAACTAACAATAATAGATATAGTTAATTATCATAAACAATACGTTAATTCATCATTCAATAGCTGTCTTCTTACTAATATATATTCAATGCATATCACGGTCCTTTCTGATGCAGTGGCTGTTCTTTTGATCTAGCAGAACTGTGGTGGTTATGTATGCATGCATATGTGTATGTGTGTGTGTGTATATATATACACACACACACACACACAAACACAAACATACATACATACATATACATACAGTATTTTTATACATAGAGGGAGGGAGGGAGGGAGGGAGGGAGGAGAGTGCATACGTGCCAACACCAGACTAGAAAACGGGACAGTGAATTAAGATAACCTTTATTATCAGTTTTTACTGTGGGCATATTGGCACACATTAAAAATGAAATTCTGTTGCCTGCTCTCAAAAATGTACACATTCATAACATATATACTGCTGCTGCTGCTGCTGCTGCTACTACTACTACTACTACTGCTGCTGCTGCTGCTGCTACTACTACTAAAGTTGGAAGAGACCTTGGAGGTCATCTAGTCCAACCCCCTGCTCAGGGAGGAACCCCCATACCATTTTGGACAAATGGCTGTCCAGTCTCTTAGAATAGAATAGAGCTGGAAGGGACCTTGGAGGTCATCTAGTCCAACCCCCTGCTCAGGCAGGAAACCCTAGACCATTTCAGACAAATGCCTGTCCAGTCTCTTCTTAAGAGACAACTGTGAGCTGAATGTGTTTGTATGTTGTGTGAATGAAACTAATTTTTAAATTTTAATTTAATTGTGTTTTTAATTGTGTTGTTGTGAGCCGCCCTGAGTCTTGGGAGAAGGGCGGCATATAAAATAAATAAATAAATAAATAAACTTCCAGTGTTGGAGCATTCACCGCTTCTGGAGGCAGATTGTTCCACTGGTTAATTATTCTGTCAGGAAGTTCCTCCTTAGTTCCAGTTTGCTTCTCTCCTTGATGAGTTTCCATCCGTTGCTTCTTCTCCTACCTTCTTCAGGGGCTTTGGAGAAGAGCTTGACTCCCTCTTCTTTGGGGAAGCCCCTGAGATACTGGAAGACTGCTATCCTGTCGCCCCTCGTCCTTCTCTTCCTTAAACTAGACATCCCCAATTCCAGCAACCGTTCCTTATGTGTTTCAGCCCCCAGTCCCCTAATCATCTTTGTTGCTCTTCTCTGCACCCTTTCCAGAGTCTCAGCCTCTTTTTCACATTGTGGGGACCAAAACTAGATGCTGCATTCCAAGCGTGGCCTCATGAAGGCCTTGTGATGAAGTGAATCACTGCCGTTCTTAAGTTAGTGGCACGGTTAAGGAAATCCGGCTTCCCCAAGCAACCGTCATAAACACGAATCAGTGGACAGATGTTTAAATTTCGACCACACAATCATGGAGATGCTGCAACGGTCGCGTGAAAAACGGCCAGTAGTTCACTTTTTCCAGTTTTTTTTTTTTTGTTTAGAGTCACTTTGGAGAGGAGCGGCATAAAAAATTTAATTAAAGTAAAATAAATAAAAATAAATAAACAAATGGCTACAAGTCAAGGGCGGCCTGTGCATTTTACCTAATGCATTTTTCACCCCCTCTCTAGTGTTTGGGGTTTAATCCACATTGCAGCCAGTTCCAAGAACCTAAGAAGAGCCATGCTGAATCAGGCCAAAGCCCATCGAGTCCAGCCTTCTGTGTCCCACAGTGGCCCACCAATTGTACATGGGGATCTTGAGCAGAAAGAGAAGGCAAAACCCTCCCTTTCCCTTGACCCCCAACAAATGGGACTCAAGGGAATCCTGCCTGCCTCAACCAACACAGAGGCGGCACATGGACATCCGTTTTAATAGCCACCGATACACTTTGCATCCATGAATCTGTCTGACCCTGCCTTGAAGCTGTCAAGGCTGACAGCTCTCACCACCCCTTCTGGAAGTGAATTCCATAAACCAACGACAAAGTGACAATCTGTCACTACCTCCATTTCTTCCCCATCTATTTGCCAGGAATTGAGAGGGCAGGGTGCCATGATCTTGGTTTTCTTGGTCCCCAAATACACAATTATGTACATCTTGAGTGGTTCAGTCTTTTGTGCTGGAGTAACAGAGTTTTTTCTCTTTGGCACATAAGGCATTTTAGGATTATGCTGTCATGCAGTCATATCTCAGTTTAATAAACTACGGTAAGTTTGAGTGTTTGGCCCATGGGATGGATCTTCCTATCCCGTCCTTTCTTCATATCCCTCCCTCTCCTTCTTCCCTCCCTCCCTATTTCCTTTCTTCCCTTCTCTCCCTCCCTAAATTTTTGCTTATCCAGAAAATAAGCTGAAAACAAGTGAAAAAAATTTAACTGGCACCTTACTAGCTTTGAACCTGACAATGGCCCACATACCAAAGAATAATAAATGGGAAGCTGTTTGGCATTGTTGTAGATAGCTGGTAGGGAGAAAGAAAGAGGCCACTGATGTAGTGATCAACTTAACTTAAGTAGAATTGTCTGAATTAGTGTACTGTGCTCCGTCTGGAATAGCGTGTTTGTTTTGGAAATCTTTATTGTGCGGGAATATAATGAACTGTTTTACACAGGATAAATTATTTACTGCTCAGCAAATATTGTCCATTGTGAAGGTTTGCTGTAGCACTTATCTCCCCCTATTGGCGCTTCGCAAAAGTGACCGAAAGTAGTTCACTTTTGTTTTTCTCCCAAAGTGATCCAGGGATCAGTAGCTGATTCAAGAGCCACAGCGAAGGAGACCTTGGGCCAGGCCAGACATCGTGTAAACAAGACTGACTCCTTATCGTTTAAAAGAAAAACACTTTTATGTTTTCACTGTGTGTGCCGCCCAGAGTCAACTTGTGTGAGATAGCTGGCTGTATAAATTTGAGAAATAACAATGAAAACCAGACCCACATTGGCAGGCGTTATTTCCCTTCTTTTTTTTTTAATGAAAAAATTCTTTTATTAAAACAATCAGCATTGAACATAAAATCATAGTATGCATCAATCATCATAGCACCTGATATACATCACTAAGTATTAATCTTTATAATCGTCTGGTTTCATCAAGCCTCAACTAAACGCCTGTTACAATTTATTTGCTTGGTGTTTCTCTTTTCTATAGTCTATCCACAGTTCCTAGTCTATCACATATTATTCATCTCAGTATTAGTACAATCTTTTATGATCCCTAACCAAAAATCCTGAGGTAGAAATTCAGTATCCTGAGGTAGAAATTCAGTACGCTTTCCCAATATTAAAGCAATCCACATTAAATCTGGGTTCATATTAATAAGCTGTCCTCATAAGACCCGAAAATACATCTCTTGTATATGGTCTATCTACATTCATACAATCAGCATTGAACATAAAATCATAGTATGCATCAATCATCATAGCACCTGATATACATCACTAAGTATTAATCTTTATAAACGTCTGGTTTGACAAGCTGGGCCTAGATAGCAAATTTTCCATAGAAAGATAGCTGATGAACAAAACAAGACAGTGGAGCCAAGGGCAGATTCTCCCTTTGATCCATCATTCTGGCTGAGGATAATTCAGCAGGAAGGAATCAAATATTTATTAACCTACTGATTCATCTATAGCAATAGATGAGACTAGAGCAACAAAGATGATCAGGGGACTAGAGGCTAAAGCATATAAGGAACGGTTGCTGGAATTAGGGATGTCTAGTTTAATGAAGAGAAGGACGAGAGGGGGCATGATAGCTGTCTTCCAGTATCTCAGGGGCTGCCCCAAAGAAGAGGGAGTCAAGCTATTCTCCAAAGCGCCTGAAGGCAGGACAAGAAGCAACGGGTGGAAACTAATCAAGGAGAGAAGCAACCTAGAACTAAGGAGAAACTTCCTGACAGTTAGAGCAATTAAGCAGTGGAACAACCTGCCTCCAGAAGCGGTGAATGCTCCATCACTAGAGGTTTTTAAGAAGAGACTGGGCAGCCATTTGTCTGAAATGGTCAAGGGTTTCCTGCCTGAGCAGGGGGTTGGACTCAATGACCTCCAAGGTCCCTTCCAACTTAATAATAATAATAATAATAATAATAATAATAATAATAATTCTCAATTTTGTCGGCCAGCGAGGAATTCTGGGAGATGAAGTCCACACACATCTTAAAACTGACAAAGCTGAAAAAATACTGATCTACAGAGAAGGGTATGAAAATAAATATTTTAAAAAATTAATTGCGTAGGATTTCCTCTTTTTTTTTTTTTAAAGTGAATTCTAAAATTACCGTATTTTCCGGCGTATTAGACGACTTGGCATATAAGACGACCCCCGACTTCGGAGCCGATTTGCATGCCTAGAAAGTCGTCTTATACACTGGAAACTACCGTATTTTCCGGCGTATAAGATGACCCCTGACTCCGGAGCCGATTTGCATGCTTTAGAAAGTCGTCTTATACGCCAGAAAATACGGTATATGTTTAAGCATCACGCAGGGAAACATGTAAGGCCTAGACATATTGCCAAATGGAACCACCCCTTGCTTGGACTGAATTGGAGAGTGGAAGCCTTCTGGTCTAAGCCGTAGGCCACGATCTCAACAAACCTAACTTTTAAATTTCCTGCCCAGGCAAACAATATTGTATTCTCCTTCTCCCTTTCCTGCAGGGGATGTACAAATACCTTGAGCAATGCTTTTCCGACTTCAAGCAACGTGGCTTTGTGGTAGGGTATGACACCCGTGGCCAGGTGACCAGCATGTGCAGCAGCTTCAGGTATGGACTTGGCCCAGGTTTAAAAGTCTTAAAAGTCAAGAATGCCCCTGTTTCTCTAGTACAGGCCAGTAGGATAAGGATAGGACAGGGGTAGGCAACCCAAAACACTCAAAGAGCCACTTGGACCCGTTTCCCACCAAAAACAAAACACTGGGAGCCACAAGCACGAAGCTGAAAGCACCAGCCTGAAGATGACGAATGGGACTTCGTCGAAACGTCGCATATATATATATATGTAGGTAGGTAGGTCTTTGGTTCTTCGGGTTTTCTCCCATGTAGAATTTGAAGTGTCTTGGCGACGTGGGAGAAAACCCGAAGAACCAAAGACCTACATACAAACGCATACACACACACACACACACACACATATACATACACACACACACACACACACGCATATCTCATAAAGGTAAAAAGATATATGCAGTGTTATCTTCATTTTAGATATCAAAAGGGTCTCTCTCTCTCTCTCTCTCTGTCTTTCTCTCCTTCCCTCTCTCTCCCTCTCTTTCTTTCTGCCCTTGGTCTGCCAGTCCTCTTCCCCACTCTCTTTCTCTCTCTCTCTCTCTCTCCTTCCCTCTCTTTCTCTTTCTCCCCCCCTCTCCAATCTTCTGCTCACCTGGCAAGCTGGCTTCAAGCTGTTCTCCAACAAGCGCAGAGGTAGGCAACCTCGGCTCTTTTATGACTCATGGACTTCAATTCCCAGAATTCCTGAGTCAGCATAGCTGGGCTAGCTAGCTCTCTCCTGCCCTTCCTGCTTCCTGCAGAGACACAGCAAAGGGAGGAGCCCTGCCCAATAAGTTTTTCAGCTCCTCGGAGAACACCGTGAGTGCACTCTCTTTTACACACACACACACACGCATACACACGCATACACACACAGACAGAGAAGCAGGGAAGCTCAATTGCCTCTCTCTGTCTCTGTCTCTCTCTGCAAATGGCAGAGGAGGCTGGGAGCCACAGGGGAAAGCTCAAAGAGCCGCATGCGGCTCCAGAGCCGTAGGTTGCTGACCTGTGGGATAGGATAACCTTTAATGTCATTTTTTTTACTGTGGGCACAACAGCACACATCAAAAATGAAATTGAGTTGCCCACTCTTGAAGTGAAACACATACATGACGCACACCTAAACATACTATGAACAACATATGCACAGACCCACATCCCTACCTATACGTAGCAAATAAATATTAAATACTGTCCATCTTGAATAGATAACGGAAGGAGGAAGCTTGAGAGTTCACAAGGTTAATGCTGTATGGAACAAAACTCTGGCTGAATCTGGATGTTCTGCTACGGATATTCATACTTTGAAGGGGAGAGCAAATCTGGGGGGGGGGAAACCCTTTTTTCTGCAAATAAAGCAGCAGTAATAACAGTTAATTAATGCTTGACATAGACCTGTCTGGATTTAGATCTTCATTCTCTCTCAAGGGGGTCAGAGAAATTTGGATACTTTGGGGTGCAGTGGAATAGAAGGTGTAGATCTAGACCTAAATCCCCTTTTTTGGCCGACAAGCATTTCAGCAGAATTGAATTATAAATATTAGCCTTTCGCCACGGGTACAGTTATATCATCCGTTCTCTCTGGCAGACTTTGCTGCTGATCCTGTTGAATAAATCTGGAATCCAACAGAGGTACAGGGGCCTAAAAATGCTTTTTAAATCATTTTGTAATATGGAAAGCATTTTGATTCGGGCACGAAGCTGACTCAGAAGAGAAATTTGGACGACGGGCCTTGTGTTTCTGTGCTTGCTATATCCATCAGCACTTTAGGGTTCCAGCACAAACGTGTTGCCTTAGTCAGCACTATGTAGTAATTTGTGCTGTTGAGAAAGATGGCACTTTTTTAATGCCTTCGACTTTTTTTTTTTTTAACTCCTAGAGAGTGCCTAGATAGGCAAGACTTCAGGATTGGTTGCCTTCTTTCTAGGGTTGAGAAAGAGGGATTGGCCCAGGGTCACCTAGATGGCTTCATGCCTAAAGTAGGACTAGAACTCACGGTCTCCTGATGACTGAAGTCACCCAGCCAGCTTTCATGCCTAAGGCGGGACTAGAACTCACCGTCTCCTGGTGATTGGCCCAAAGTCACCCAGTTTCCTTTCATGCCTAAGGCAGGACTAGAACTCACTGTCTCTGGGTGATTGGTCCAGAGTCACCCAGTTGGCTTTCATGCCTAAGGCAGGACTAGAACTCACCGTCTCCTGGTGATTGACCCAAAGTCACCCAGTTGCCTTTCATGCCTAAGGCAGGACTAGAACTCACCGTCTCCTGGTGATTGGCCCAAAGTCACCCAGTTGCCTTTCATGCCTAAGGCAGGACTAGAACTCACTGTCTCTGGGTGATTGGCCCAGAGTCACCCAGTTGGCTTTTATGCCTAAGGCAGGACTAGAACTCACCGTCTCCTGGTGATTGGCCCTGAGTCATCCAGTTGGCTTTCATGCCTAAGGCGGGACTAGAACTCACCGTCTCCTGGTGATTGGCCCAAAGTCACCCAGACGCTTTTCATGCCTAAGGCGGGACTAGAACTCCCCGTCTCCTGGTTGGCCCAAAGTCACCCAGTTGCCTTTCATGCCTAAGGCAGGACTAGAACTCACTGTCTCTGGGTGATTGGTCCAGAGTCACCCAGTTGGCTTTTATGCCTAAGGCAGGACTAGAACTCACCGTCTCCTGGTGATTGGCCCAGAGTCACCCAGTTGGCTTTTATGCCTAAGGCAGGACTAGAACTCACCGTCTCCTGGTGATTGGCCCAAAGTCACCCAGACGCTTTTCATGCCTAAGGCGGGACTAGAACTCCCCGTCTCCTGGTGATTGGCCCAAAGTCCCCCAGTTGCCTTTCATGCCTAAGGCAGGACTAGAACTCACTGTCCCTGGGTGATTGGTCCAGAGTCACCCACTTGGCTTTTATGCCTAAGGCGGGACTAGAACTCACTGTCTCCTGGTGATTGGCCCAGAGTCACCCAGTTGGCTTTTATGCCTAAGGCAGGACTAGAACTCACCGTCTCCTGGTGATTGACCCAAAGTCACCCAGATGGCTTTCATGCCTAAGGTGGGACTAGAACTCACTGTCTCCTGGTGATTGGCCCAAAGTCACCCAGTTGGCTTTTATGCCTAAGGCAGGACTAGAACTCACCGTCTCCTGGTGATTGGCCCTGAGTCATCCAGTTGGCTTTCATGCCTAAGGCGGGACTAGAACTCACCGTCTCCTGGTGATTGGCCCAAAGTCATCCAGTTGGTTTTCATGCCTAAGGCGGGACTAGAACTCGCCATGTCCTGGTGATTGGCCCAGAGTCTCCCAGCTGGCTTTCATGCCTAAGGCGGGACTAGAACTCAACGTCTCCTGGTGGTTGGCCCAAAGTCACCCAGACGCTTTTCATGCCTAAGGCGGGACTAGAACTCCCCGTCTCCTGGTGATTGGCCCAGAGTCCCCCAGCTGGCTTTCATGCCTAAGGCGGGACTAGAACTCGTGATCTCTCGGTTTCTAAATTGCAACACCAAACTGCTTCTCAGTGACAAAATTAGGAAAACACAATGCAGTGTGAAAGAAATCGCTGGGCTGTTTTGCAGCTGCCCTGGATAGCACATTGTCACTCTTGGCCCTGGCTGAGTTTTCCTTTATATGAGAAGTTTATTTATTTCCTGTATTTTAATGTCTTGTTTTCCACAGGCTTGCCAGGCTCACAGCAGCCGTCCTGCTGGCAAAGGGGGTTCCTGTTTACTTGTTCTCAAAATACGTCCCCACGCCTTTTGTGGTGAGTGGCTATTTTTTTAAAAAAATGCTGCCTGAGCTTCATAGGGTGGATTAGTAGTACTTCTACTCATCTGAATCTGGTGCCACTCCGGTTTGAATCAAGTTGGCCGTCTCAGCCGCCATATCTAGAAATGAATGGGGTCGCGACCCACAGGTTGAGAACCGCTTCCTTAAAGAATCAGCATTGGCACTAACATAGTCGAAGCCAAAATAGTATCAAAGCACAATTCCCTCCTCCAAGTAACAGTCATAAATCACATTCCCCAATTAGCTTGAAATGCAGGCTTCCCCTCTTGTTCTCCAACCCACCATTCCTTATCACCTCTTATTTCAAAAGCCCTGAATTCGCACACTATTGCAATATTGTTATGTCTAACTAACTCCCATCACATTCCTCCTCCTCCTCCCCCAGCATCATCTAACTCTTAAGAGTAAAGCATAAGAGAGAAAAAAGGCTGCCTCTCCATATGTTGTGAAAGCAAGAACATCCCATGTTAGCAGCGTTGACAGACTTATTTTATTTTTCTTATTTTAAATAAAATGATTTTTTAAAAAATGGCTTGCCTCTGAAGCCTTGTAGAAGCTGTACAGGTGCTTGGGAACACCTGGTGTTCCTTCCAGGGCTTCGGTCCTGGGTGATTCTGTCACCCACAAGTGATTTTGGACAGCTGATGGACGCCATCCAGGACCTCTGAGGGAGATGGCAATGTAGCCACATTCAGTATAGAGAAATAAATACACCCTTTGCTTTGCAGCCCTATGCGGTCCAGCAGCTCAGGGCTGTCGCCGGGGTGATGATTACAGCTTCCCACAACCGGAAAGAAGACAACGGCTACAAGGTAGGTTCAGCCAATTTGGTAGCTGCCTCATTTGACTAATTGGTTTGCAACTTCCCCCCCACCCCCTCTCTCTCTGTCTCTGTCTCTGTCTCTCTTTCTCTTTCTCTGTCTCTGTCTCTCTCTCTGTCTCTCTCTCTCCCTCCCTCTCTCTCTCTCTCTCTCTCTCTCTCTGTGTGTGTGTGTGTGTGTGTGTGCAAACCCCCCTCCCTTCTATCACTGATGATGTTCCCTAGCTGGGTCACGAAACGTCTGCAAGAACACCACCCAGCTCAGAGAGGCACCTGGGACCCCACAGTCCTTCCTTCCTTCCTTCCTTCCTTCCTTCCTTCCTTCCTTCCTTCCTTCCTTCCTTCCTTCCTTCCTTCCTTCCTTCCTTCCTTCCTTCTCCTCCTCCTCCTTTCTAGCCCTGATGACGTTCCCTAGTTGGGTCATGAAACGTCTGCAAGAAAACCACCCAGCTCAGAGAGCACCAAGGACCCCACATTCTGTCCCTCCCTCCCTCCCTCCCTTCCTTCCTTCCTTCTTTCCTTCCTTCCTTCCTTCCTTCCTTCCTTCCTTCCTTCCTTCCTTCCTTCCTTCCTTCCTTCCTTCCTTCCTTCCTTCCTTCCTTCCTTCTCCTCCTCCTCCTTTCTAGCCCTGATGACATTCCCTAGTTGGGTCATGAAACGTCTGCAAGAAAACCACCCAGCTCAGAGAGCACCAAGGACCCCACATTCTGTCCCTCCCTCCCTCCCTCCCTCCCTCCCTTCCTTCCTTCCTTCCTTCCTTCCTTCCTTCCTTCCTTCCTTCCTTCCTTCCTTCCTTCCTTCCTTCCTTCCTTCCTTCTCCTCCTCCTCCTTTCTAGCCCTGATGACGTTCCCTAGTTGGGTCATGAAACGTCTGCAAGAAAACCACCCAGCTCAGAGAGCACCCAGGACCCCACATTCTGTCCCTCCCTCCCTCCCTCCCTCCCTCCCTCCCTTCCTTCCTTCCTTCCTTCCTTCCTTCCTTCCTTCCTTCCTTCCTTCCTTCCTTCCTTCCTTCCTTCCTTCCTTCCTTCCTTCCTTCTCCTCCTCCTCCTTTCTAGCCCTGATGACGTTCCCTAGTTGGGTCATGAAACGTCTGCAAGAAAACCACCCAGCTCAGAGAGCACCAAGGACCCCACATTCTGTCCCTCCCTCCCTCCCTCCCTCCCTCCCTCCCTTCCTTCCTTCCTTCCTTCCTTCCTTCCTTCCTTCCTTCCTTCCTTCCTTCCTTCCTTCCTTCCTTCCTTCCTTCCTTCCTTCCTTCCTTCTCCTCCTCCTCCTTTCTAGCCCTGATGACGTTCCCTAGTTGGGTCATGAAACGTCTGCAAGAAAACCACCCAGCTCAGAGAGCACCCAGGACCCCACATTCTGTCCCTCCCTCCCTCCCTCCCTCCCTCCCTCCCTTCCTTCCTTCCTTCCTTCCTTCCTTCCTTCCTTCCTTCCTTCCTTCCTTCCTTCCTTCTCCTCCTCCTCCTTTCTAGCCCTGATGACGTTCCCTAGTTGGGTCATGAAACGTCTGCAAGAAAACCACCCAGCTCAGAGAGCACCAAGGACCCTTTATTTCCACCCTGAGCTACAAAAATTCCCCTTTATCAGTTTGGAACACGTCTAACTTGACTCTGCTGGCCCGTTGCACCCACCCCAAACGAAACAAGAAACAATTCTCTATCTTTTTCCTCCTCCTGCCACCACGAAGGCGGCACTTGGCAGCTACTCCGAGGCCGGGCTCAAAACGTGGCTCTGGGCCTTGACTTCAGCCCTCGCGCCACTACTGCCCCCTCCAAAAAGCTGCCTTCTGCTGTTTCCCAGGGTGCAGTTGCCTCTGTGGGCCCAGCCCTCCCCAGGCTCTGCCCCAGGCTGCTTGGCCTTCAGGTGGTGTTCTCGGTTGATAACGCTCCTGCAGCCCACCTGAGACTGCTCCGGGTCGCCCGTGGCCTTCATTTTCAAAGCGGCTTTGGAGGATGCTCGCCCGTGGCCTCTGAAAATTGCGCAAAAGCATTGCACCCCATTCTTGCACAATTTCTGGAGGGCTCCGGTTGAGCACGCGAGTGCCCGGTCCGTTCACGTGATCTCCGGAGGATCTGGAGGCTGTGCGGTAGAGCAGGGCTTTTCAACCTTCTCACCCATTGTACCACTTTTAGGATAGGGCAACATCCGAATACCACCCGTCGCCTAGCAAGGGGTCAAAAACCTGATGACCAAAAAAAAAAAAAAAAAAGAAAGAAAAAAGTGATGAAGTACAGGTAGTCCTCAACTTACAACAGTTTGCTTAGTGAGTGTTCGAAGTTACAATGGCACTGAAAAAAGCCCCCCCCCCCAGCCACAGCCGAGCAAGACCCCTGCCTGCCCACCTGGCCGCGCTCTTCCTCCTGTCCGAGGTTTCCATTGTTGTGAGCATTTCTGTTGAGGATTGGTAATAGGGGTGGGGTGGGGGGTGTTCAGTTTTTATTTCCCCCCCCGTCTGCTGGGTGGTTGCAGCAGGTTTTGGTCCCTTCACATGACCCTGGGACACTGTGACCGTCATAAATATGAATTGGTTGCCAAGCATCTGAATGTAAATCACAAGACCCTGGAGAGGCTGCAGCATTCCAGCTGATCCTGATGCTTCTTCTGGGCTCAGCGGAAGCGCCAGGATCAATGCTGCAACATTCCAGCTGATTGGTGCTTCTTCCGGGCTCAGCAGAAGCGCCAGGATCAGCGCCGAGCTCCAGCTGGAGCCTGGCGCTGATCCTGGCCTTCCGCTGAGCCCTGACAGCCCCGAAGAAGCACTGATCCTGGCGCTTCCGCCCAGACCTGACAGCCCTGCAGCTCCAGCCGTCTCTCGCTCAGGCTTGTGCGGTGCGGCCACCAGTTCAGCTCATTCCCCTCCCCTGCTACCCTTTTCTAGGATAGTCGCATCCCACCTGCCAGGGGCCAATGGACCACAGGTGGTAGCCATACCACTGGTTGAAAAGCCCCGCGGTATTGAAGTACTACCTCAGGACTTACTGTTAGGGACCACACAGGTTAAAAAAAAAATGTAACAGGTGTATAGTAGAGGCTTGAAGTAAAGAGTGAAGAATGTCTACCTATTGTTGTATGTTATGTTCTACGATGATTGCTTCTTAATATGACTGTTTCTTAATATGATCCTATGCTTAATGTTGATTACTTTAATAATGAAAAAGCAGACTGAATCTTTACCCCAGGTTATTGAATCTCTAGCTCAGGATCTTTTGCTAGGGATCATAAAAGAAAAGATAAAATACAACAGACATATAGTTGAGACTGGAAGTGAGGAGTAAAGAATATGTACCAAACCAAGCGTTTACAAGGATTAATACCTAGTGTTATATGCTGTGTTCTCTGAAGATGGATTATTAATATGATCTTATATTTAATGTTTAACTACTACCTCAAGACCTATTATTTGGGATCATAGAGAATAAAAAATGTAACGGGGGTATAATAGAGGATTGAAGTGAGGAGTGAAAAATGTTTACCAAACCAGACGTTTCCAAAGAATAATACGTAGGGTTGTATACCAGATGCTGTGATGTTTGATGGATACAAAGATTTTATGTACAATGCTGAATGTTTTAATGAAGGAATTTTAATTAAAAAAAAAAAAAAAGAAAAGCCCCGCGGTACAGCACGCCCCATTCTTGCATGGATTCCACAGCCTCCCAAAATTATACCAGGACAGGGCTTACTTTCGAGAATAGCTGTCTTTCAACGTCGTAAGTCGTACGTCGAGGACTGCCCGTGTACCTCTGAACCCACGGCTTGACTGTGGAACGAATTCTTCCCTTTCCCAAACTCTTTTTAACGCAGGTCTACTGGGAAAACGGCGCCCAGATCACCTCCCCGCACGACAAGGAGATCCTGAAATGCATCGAAGAATGCGTCGAGCCCTGGAACGACTCCTGGAACGAAAACCTGGTGGACTGCAGCCCCCTGACTCGAGACCCCCTGCAGAAAATCTGCACAAGCTACATGGAGGATCTGAAAAGGATCTGCTACCACCGGTAAGGCAGGCGATCCTGTCGGCGGGTGCCCCTGTCAACCCAATTCCCACATTTTGAAGAGGAGAAGCACAATCTCCTGAGAAGGAAGCTGCATTTACCTGCAGTGGTGGATGCCAAGATTAGGTAATATTTTAAGTCATGAGTAAAACCGCTAAGGCGGCGACAGAAACTGCCTGGTGTGCTGTTTTCCCAACACCCTCACTGTGTGATTTGATGATACTTCCCACCGCGAGATAACCGATGTGTCAACACTGCTAATAATAATAATTATTTGGCATACAAACCCAAATAAAATAAATAAAAAATAAAATAAATAATAATGATGATGATGATGATGATGATAAAGTTGGAAGGGACCTTGGAGGTCATCTAGTCCAACCCCCTGCTCAGGCAGGAAACCCTATACCATTTCGGACAAATGGCTGTCCAGTCTCTTCTTAAAGACTTCCAGTGTTGGAGCATTCACCGCTTCTGGAGGCAGGTGGTCCCACTGGTTAATTGTTCTCACTGTCAGGAAGTTTCTCCTTAGTTCCAGGTTGCTTCTCTCCTTGATGAGTTTCCATCCATTGCTTCTTGTCCTGCCTTCTTCAGGGGCTTTGGAGGACAGGTTGACTCCCTCTTCTTTGGGGCAGCCCCTGAGATACTGGAAGACTGTTATCCTGTCCCCCCTCGTCCTTCTCTTTGTTAAACTAGACATCCCCAATTCCAGCAACCGTTCCTTGTATGTTTTAGCCTCCAGTCCCCTAATCATCTTTATTGCTCTTCTCTGCACTCTTTCTAGAGTCTCAACATCTTTTTTACATCGTGGTGACCAAAACTGGATGCTAACATTGGATGTTCGTGCTTTGACAACATATGAAGATGCCGTCATTTTCCTTCTTATGTTTTACTGTTAGAGTTAGAGTTAGAGCAGGGGTTCTCAACCTTGGGAGGAATGTGCATGAGAGTTTAGCTAGACATAACAATGCTGAGCCTAGTGTGAGAACCAAGGTTATTGAAATAAGAGATGATAAGAAATGGCAGGTCGAAGAACTGGAGGGGAAACCCTGCATTTCAAACTAATTGGAGAACGGGATTTTTTTTTTTTAATAAAATAAACTTTATTAAATATATACAAACATTAAAAATACAAAAGTACAATACATAAAACAAAAACATAGAACATACATCAATTATAATGTATCCTAAGTTAATATCTATATTTGTAAACAAACAACATTCAACAGCAGTATCAACTGTTCAGTTGATTCTCATTCATGTGCAGTCCGGTTCCCAAATCCATACCGTACATAATATAATATAAGGCAGAGGATGAAATAAGATTTCTATCTATAAATATTAATGGATTAAATTCACCTAAGAAAAGAAATAAAATATTTCATAACTTGATTAAACAAAATTCAGAAATTATATGCTTACAGGAAACACATATTGAAAAGAATCAAAAACAATTATTGGAATGTTCAAAATTAGGAGAATCATTCGTATCTTTAGCCCAGATCAAAAAATGTGGAATTGTGCTATACATCAAATCATGGTTAAATCCAAAATTGATTTATGCAGATGAAGAAGGCAGAATTTTAATCGTTCAAATTGATCAGGGAAATAATCCCACAACAATAGCTGCAATTTATGCTCCAAGTACACAACAAACTAAATTTTATACAAAGCTTTATAAACAACTTCAAGAAATAGAAATCTCAAAATTAATAATTATTGGTGATTATAATGCAATAGTAGATAAGAAAAAAGATTATAAAAGTGTGAATAGGGCGGAAAAAAAAATAATAAGAAGAACACTACCTTCTCCTTTTATCCAGATGGCAGAAGAATTTCAATTGAAAGATACTTGGAGAGCTTTACATCCAGACAATATATACTACACCTATTTTTCACACCCGTTTAAATCGTGGTCAAGAATAGATATGGCTTGGGCCAACCCAGAACTTATGAAAACAATAACGGAGTCGGAAATATTACCAAACATATGGGCTGACCACAATCCATTATTGATAAAATGGAAACAACAAACAAAAAATTTTAAAAATATTAACAAAAGATGGACACTTAATCAGATGATAATTAAAGAAAAAGACTATATTACAATGATTCAAAAAGAACTTAAATCCTTTCTAGAGACAAATAATAATGGAAATACAACAATACTAAACTTATGGGATACCATGAAAATCTATATACGAGGGCTCTCAATTTCATACTCAGCTTTTCTAAACAAAACAAAACGGAAAAATATAGAAGAATTTACAGAGAAAATAAATAGTTTGGAAAAACAATTACACAGAGACCCCTCAAATGTTAAAATGTTAGAAGAATTAAATACTAATAAACATAAAATAAATCTTATTACACAAAATGAAATGATAAAAAATTTAAAAGCCACAAAACAAAACTTTTTTGAATATGCAAATAAACCGGGTAGATGGTTAGCTCATAAAACAGCAAAACAAAAAATAGAAAGAAATATAGAAACTCTAATAGATCATAAAGGTGAAAGACAAAACAATGCTCAAAAAAAGGAAGATATAGTAATAGATTTTTATTCAAACTTATATAAAAAAGAAGAAATTGAACAAAGAAAAATTGACGAATATTTAGAACGAACTGACCTACAAAGAATTACAGAAGAAGAAAGAGCAATGCTAAATAAAAAAATAACTCTGGAAGAGCTAGAAAACGTGATACAGGCTCAAAAAAACAATAAAACTCCTGGTCCAGATGGTATCCCATCAGAATTATATAAAATTTTAATAGATCTTCTAGCACCATTGATTCTGGAACTATTTAATTATATTTTAGATAAAAGTAAAATACCAGAATCTTGGAAAGACGCATATATTAGTTTAATACCTAAAGATTTAATTAATAAACATCAAATTCAAAATTACCGCCCAATTTCACTTTTAAATACAGATTATAAAATATTTGCAGCAATCATGGCAGCAAGGTTTAAAAGAATACTGAATACATTTATCCACCCCGATCAGAATGGTTTTCTACCCAATAGACATATTAGAAGCAATACAAGAATAATATTAAACGCAATAGAATATTATGACATACATATTGAAAAACAAGTCGCATTTATTTTGGTGGATGCAGAAAAAGCCTTCGATAAGATAAACTGGCCTTTTTTCACCACACAATTAAATAAAATGGAATTTGGAAATAAATTTACAAATTTAATTAAAGAAATATACAATCAACAATTTGCCAACATTATTATAAATTCAGAATTAACAAATAAAATTAAAATAGAAAAAGGAGTCCGACAAGGTTGTCCCCTAGCTCCACTGATATTTATACTCGCTTTGGAAGCCTTGCTAATAAATATAAGGAGAAAGAAAGAAATTAAAGGACTGAAGGTAAGAAAAGAAGAATATAAACTACAAGCATATGCGGATGATATGGCTTTCATAATTGAGGACCCCTTAGAATCAGCTTTAATTTTAATAGAGGAAATTGAAAAATTTGGTCAAGTGGCAGGCTTAAAAATTAATAAAAATAAAACTAAAATAATAACCAAAAATATGAACTCCAATTTAAATCAAGAATTAGAAAATATTTTAGAAATAGAAACAGTAAAGAAAGCCAAATATTTGGGATTAACACTTTCGGCCAAATGTAGTAAGATAAAAAAAGATAACCATGACGTAGTAATACAAAAGATAAGCGTAGATTTAGACAAATGGTCCAAACTCCAGATATCATTATTAGGGAAAATTGCAGTAATAAAAATGAATGTGCTTCCAAAGATACTGTACTTATTTCAAACAGCTCCAATTAGGTTAAATAAAGAATTTTTTGATAAATTAGATAAAATAATACATAAATTTATATGGGCCAAAAAGAAAGCAAGAATTAAGCTCAAACACCTACAAGACCACAAATCAAGAGGTGGAATGGGACTCCCAAATTGGAAACTATACTATATAGCATCTGCACTGGTTTGGATCAAAGATTGGATACAACTTAAAAATAGGAGAATACTAATTTTAGAAGGCTTTAATCTTGAATTTGGCTGGCACTCCTTTTTATTTGGGACAAAAAATAAATCATACATACAATTTAAACAACACTACATAAGGAAAAATTTATTAGAAATTTGGTTCCAAATTAAAAGACAATTTTATATTAAAATACCAAGATGGTTCTCTCCAAATGAATCCACAACATATCCTAATTTATTAAACCCCAACACAATAATGACATACCACCAAATCCTAACAGAAGATAATCAACTAATTTCAATGCAAATTTTAAAAGAAAAAGGAATCACTCTAGACTGGATGCAATACTTTCAAATTAATTCAAAATATACGGAAGATCAAAAGCATGGATTTCAAAAAATGAACAAATTAGATAAAATATTATTAGGAGCGGACCAAAAACTTATTTCTAAATTATATAAAGTTTTATTATATGATGAAATGTGTGAAGAAGAAGTTAAAGGTAACATGATTGCATGGGCAAAAAATATAGGAAACACAATTTATTTGGCAGAATGGGAAAAAATTTGGAACATTAATTATAAACTTACCATCTCATCCGCCTACAAAGAGAATATACTTAAAATGTTTTATCGCTGGCATCTTCCCCCAGATCGATTGGCAAAAATGTTTCCTAATACATCCCCCAAGTGTTGGAAATGTAAAGTCAAAATTGGGACATACTACCACCTTTGGTGGACGTGTACGCAGGCCAAAAATTTTTGGAAAAAAATCAAAAAATACCTTGAACAAATTACTACCCAAATAATCCCAATGAACCCCGAACTATTCTTATTAGGAATAATAAGATATAAGACAACTAAAGAAGATAGATACCTAACAATACACATAATTACAGCTGCCAGATTAGTTTATGCCCAACACTGGAAACTTGAAAAAACCCCATCAACCTTGAATTTGATCAGCAAAATAAACGAAGTAGCCGAGATGAACAAATTAACTCTCAAATTACGCAACAAGGAAGATACAATATTCTATAGGACCTGGGATAAATGGTACGAATGGCTAGAGGCAAAAAAATATTTGGAACCCTAAAAATATAAATAAAATGCAATATAAATAAATAAGATATAGACGACAATCTTATTCATCCTCTGACCTAAATAAAAGAAAAACCTACTGACATACTTTGATAAGAACTCCGAAAATTATGATATATCACCTAAAATCGAAATATGTGATAATCTCCCTTAGATAAATATATGTTGTGTATATTTGTTATCTATTTAGTTTATGGAGAACGGGATTTATGACCGTTAATTGGAGGAAGGAATTGTGCTTTGATACGATGTGCTCCTCTGCTGCCGTTTCATGCAAATTCTCCCCTCTGGAGAGCACCGGCTGCCCTTTCAGGCGTCCTTTCTGCCGTTTTTCCCATGACAGAGAGCCGAACGCAAAGACCCCCTTGAAATTTGTGCACAGCTCTTTCCACGGGGTGGGACACGACTACGTGCAGCTGGCTTTCCAGGCCTTTGGCTTCCAGCCCCCCATTCCAGTCCCCGAACAAAAAGATCCGGATCCAGATTTTTCCACAGTCAAATGTCCCAATCCCGAAGAAGGAGAATCGGTGTTGGTAGGTTTTGCCTTCGTGGCACTTCTGTGGGCTACAGGAAGTGTGTGTGTGTGTGGGGGGGGTTGTCTTCTCCAAGTAGATCAGCTGGGAACAACGCTCCGATCGGCTCTTTTGCGTGGATATTCTTCCAGGAACTGTCTTTGCGGCTGGCGGAGAAAGAGGGAGCGCGAGTGGTCGTGGCTACGGATCCTGATGCAGACAGGCTAGCGGTGGCCGAACGACAGGAAAAGTGAGTGGCTAGAGGTGCCTGTGGGTTTTTTGGGGGGGGTATAGATTTTATTAGTTTTTATAGGGTTGGGGATAAGGTGGGGTCAGGATTAGGGTTGGGATATGGGTTAGGTCAAGGGTAGGCAACCTTGGCTCTTTTATGACTCGTGGACTTCAACTCCCAGAATTCCTGAGCCAGCATGGGGGAACTATTGTCTCTTCATGACTCATGGACTTCAACTCCCATAATTCCTCAGTCAGCATGGGGGAACTATGGCCCCTTCATGACTTGTGGACTTCAACTCCCAGAATTCCTCAGCCAGCATGGGAGAAACTTTGGCCCCTTCATGACTCCTGGACTTCAACTCCCAGAATTCCTGTGCCAGCATGGGGGAACTATGGCCCCTTCATGACTCCTGGACTTCAACTCCCAGAATTCCTCAGCCAGCATGGGGGAACTATGGCCCCTTCATGACTTGTGGACTTCAACTCCCAGAATTCCTCAGCCAGCATGGGGGGAACTATGGCCCCTTCATGACTTGTGGACTTCAACTCCCAGAATTCCTCAGCCAGCATGGGGGGAACTATGGCCCCTTCATGACTCAGGGACTTCAACTCCCAGAATTCCTCAGCCAGCATGGGGGAACTATGGCCCCTTCATGACTTGTGGACTTCAACTCCCAGAATTCCTCAGCCAGCATGGGGGGAACTATGGCCCCTTCATGACTTGTGGACTTCAACTCCCAGAATTCCTCAGCCAGCATGGCTCCGCTTGGAAAACTCTCCCTTTTCCCTCACTATGGCTGACTCAGGAATTCTGGGAATTGAAGTCCACGAGTCATAAAAGAGCCAAGGTTGCCTACCCCTGGTCTACGGTTGGGGTTGGGGTTAGGTTTAGGGTTAGGGTTGGGGTTGGGGTTTTTCCAAATAACATTTTCAATATTTACCAAACAGCATAATGTCTGGGTACATGTATTTAACTAACAATAATCTATATATAGTTAATTATCATAAACAATATATCAATGAATCACTCAATAGCCTTCTTTTTGCTCATATATATTCAAAATGACATCTCACGTTCCTTTCTCTCTGACTCGTTCTTCTAGCCATTGATAGAAATTACCCCCTGTTCTAAAGTACACTGAGTCTTCTTTTCTCTTTAATCTTTAAAGTCAATCTGTCCATTTCTGCACACTCTAGGATTTTCTTCATTAGTCCTTCTTCAGTTGGTAAGTTTCCATTTTTCCAATGTTGGGCAAATACCATCCTTGCTGCCGTTAGTACGTGTCGTATTAGATACCTGCAGTCTTTCTCGTAATTCGCTCCTATTATTCCTAACCCCAAAGAACTCTGGTTTAAAGCCAATTGGTTTTTTTTTAGTCATTTTCTCCAACCATAAATGTGTTTTAAGCCAAAATCTTTGAGGTGCCTGCGGTTTGACCTGTAACCTGGTGAAACCTCTAACGTTGTCTCCTTTCTTCCTCAGTGGTCGATGGAAAGTCTTCACCGGAAACGAGCTCGCCGCTCTCTTTGGCTGGTGGATGTTTACTTGTTGGAAAGAAAATTCCCCCAAGGAAGCCGACGTGAGGGGCGTTTACATGCTGGCCACCACCGTCTCCTCCAAAATCCTGCGGGCCATCGCTCTGAAGGAAGGGTTTCATTTTGAAGTGAGTGGGGTCCAGGGTCTCCTCTTGGGCGCCATGCTCCAAGTCAGTGGTTCTTAACCTTGTTGAACGAATCGCCCCCTGGAGCCAACGAGGAAGTTGTCATCGCCCCCCCCTTCCCCCAACATAACCTCTCAATCACAACATAGGAAATAGTTCTTCCATTTATGCAAACCCCTTTTTTGGTTTTCTTTAAAATGGTCATCAGGACATATCGATGCAAATAATTTATGTCCAGTCTTTTATAGAAATATAAAAAGGGCATAAGAACAAACCGCAATGCAGGAACTAAAGAATTGCAAGACGAAAACTCTGACACTCACTAAATTAAGATTTGTGGAAAGTATATATAGATGCACACTGTAAAAAGGATTAAAAGGACACAAAGAAAATATACCGTAACCTCCAACTGGAGTGCACGCTAAAAAAAGTGCAATACAAAGAGACACGCACAATGTTTTACAGAGCACAACAAAAATTCGAAAACAAGGCTGAAAACTCAAACGGTGACGTCGACCTTACAGCTGGCGTCACAGGGGACAGCCACTCGGCATGCGATGTTTCGAAAGAAGCGCTTCCCCCCTCCATCACGGCCCATTCTGGCCAATGGCGCGCCACTGTATGGGTAGAGGCCGCTGTGCAACGCGCATGAAGACAAGCGATGCGTCTTCACATAAGTATGGCGTTCTGTACGGAAGCTAGCTGGAGGAACATTTGAAAACACAATTCAATCCGCTAACAGCGAGCGATCGGACATTTTTGTACGACAGATACACAGCGATTCACCGTACGAAAAAGTCTCAAGTGTCCCCAAAACCTCTCACTCCATCGCCCCCATATCGCCCCCTTTTTGTTCCTTCATCCCCGCGTCACCCCTTTTCCTTCCATCGCCCCCCTGAAACATGAAATTGCCCCATGGAGGGGCAATATCGCCCAGGTTAAGAACCACTGCTCCAAGTGGCCTCGGGGCCTCCGAGAACGAAGCCTTAAGATGTTTTGAGGAGGGTCACTCAATCCTGATCAGTGTTCACCCTTAGTACTGCCACAGGTTTGTAGCATCAGAACGCTGTTGGGTTGAAAGGCTCAAACAGCGACATCACCATTGCCTGGAGCGGCCGAGTTGGGGGCTCCCTTCACGTCCCCGTGAAGTTGCCCACCAAAGTGGCCTGAGCCTGCCTGCTCAGGGTCACTGTCTCTCTTAGCAATGGAAATTTTGGTCATAAGTCAAGGACCACCTGTATTTGTTTAGGAGGCCTGGCTGAACTCAATGGGATATAAGTCAAGACGTCTAGAGGTTTAAGGTTGCATCTTAATTCAAAGTGTTGGTTATTACCTATAAAGCCCTCCATGGCACTGGACCAGGATACTTACGGGACCGTCTTCTGCCGCATACTTCCCTTCGACCGGTGAGAGCCCACAGGGTCGGCCTCCTCCGGGTCCCGTCAGCGAAACAATGTCGTCTGGCGGGCCCTAGGGGGAGGGCCTTCTCTGTTGTGGCGCCCACCCTCTGGAACCAACTGCCTCCTGAAGTCCGTGCTTCCCCCACTCTCCCGGCCTTCTGAAGGAATCTTAAAACCTATCTTTGCCGGCAGGCCTGGGGTAGACTGTGGATCGTTGAATGAATGATGAATGTGTCTGGGGTGTTATTTTTAATGTTTTTAGTTTTGGACTTAGTTTTTGAAAAAAAATTTTATTTATGTTGTAAGCCGCTCCGAGTCTTCGGAGAGGAGTGGCATATAAGTCCGAAAAATTAAATTAAATTAAATCTGCTGTGCAAGGCCTGGTGGACCGAATCCCTCGCAGCTGCAGGTGGGCTACCCCTGTACGGTCTTCTGAAAGAAGTCTCCCCGTCTCGTTTCAGGAGACCCTCCCCGGCTTCAAATGGATCGGCAGCAGGGTTAAGGATCTGGTGGACAGCGGCAAAGAAGTCCTTTTCGCCTTTGAAGAGTCCATTGGTAAGCGTTGGCCTGTCGCAGCGGCGTCCTCATCGTATTCCAGAGCAAATACTTAACGAGATTTCTCCCGGTGTTTTGAATCCCAAACTAGAAACCTTTTGGAAGGAGCTGTTAGTAGCGTTTCCTTCTTTACTGAAGTTGGTGTAATTTTAATATCCCACCTTTTTCCCGGTTTGGTCATTGTGTGCTTTCAGGAAAGTCTGGCAGTAGACGTCCCCTCTTGAGAAACTTGTCTTTGTATTTTTCCATTAGATTATCGGGTGGGGTTGGTAGTTATTTCGTTCGTTTGTTTGTTCATTCGTTCATTCGTTCATTCATTCATTCATCCATCCATCCATTCATTCATTCATTCATTCACATTTGATTTCTACACTGCCTGTCTCATCTAAATGTCTCTGGGAGGTTGGTTTACAGCAACATAAAAAAAAAACCTATATAAATACGTGAATAAAAGCGTAGCTTAAAAAAGAGAGTTAAATACAAGTTAAAACTTACAAGTAGAAGTAAGTCAGACTCTAGAAAGAGTACAGAGAAGAGCAACAAAGAGGATCAGGGGACTGGAGGCTGAAACATACAAGGAAAGGCTGCTGGAATGGGGTATGTCTAGTTTAACGAAGAGAAGGATGAGGGGGGACAGGATAGCAGTCTTCCAATACCTCAGGGGCTGCCCCAAAGAAGAGGGAGTCAAGCTCTTCTCCAAAGCGCCTGAAGAAGACAGGACAAGAAGCAACGGATGGAAACTCATCAAGGAGAGAAGCAACCTAGAACTAAGGAGAAACTTCCTGACGGTCCAGATTATTTCTGAAGCCCTGCAGAATTCTACTCACTAAGCAGACAGCGATTTTTAAGTTGGGATGTGCACAATTTTGTGGTGGCTGTCAGCGCTGAGCATAACGTTATGCCACATGTATAATTTCCCAAGTCGCCAGGAGTCAGTTACGCATGAGTTGGGCCGATGTATAAATTTGTTCAGTAATCAGCAAATAAATAAATAACGTTCTCCTGAACGCTCAGTGACTCCTTCGGATGTCTTTTGCTTAAAATTACTCCAGCTACCTTGGCAGAATCCTCGGAAAAGTCTTGTCTCTTTTCACCTTGTCCCTGGTTTGGGATGATATCTCAGCCAGGAAGTGTGAAAATGCAGGCTTCTCATTGATTTATTTACTTACTTATTCCATTTCTATCGCCTCCCGACTCTGGGCTTCTTAGTAAAATCAGTAAAAAATAAAAGCCAGGGAACTGATCCCAGAATTTTGCCACGATGTGGTCGCCACGGACGTTTGGAAGGCGAGTTCCGTCTTCCGCATTCGATTTCGCACCGCTGGGGGAGCCTGGAAAAGCGAGTTCCGGTTTGCCGAAAATGATCCCAGAATTCTGCTAGTCCTCTTTTTTTTTTCTTTTTTTTTTAGCCACTGCTCGTTTACGGGGTTTGATTTTTCAAGCTTGAGTGCTGCTATAATCGACAAACTGCTGTCCCTTGAACCGGATGTGTTTGGTTTTCAGGCTTCATGTGCGGCACTTCCGTGCTGGACAAAGATGGCGTCAGCGCGGCTGTGGTCATAGCAGAAATGGCTGCCTGGCTGGACACCAAGGGCCAAACGCTGGCCCATCAGCTAACGGAGATCTATAAAACGTAAGTCCTTGGCTGTCCTGGATTCAAGACACGCAAGCAGCAGCAGAGGGAACTTTTTTTGATTGCATAACTGGAACACATGTTCACAAAGGCTTGCTGCTGTTCTTTGGCAGCTGCCAAGAGACTCTGCCTAGAGAGATGGCCTACTCAGAGAAAATCCAGAGTAGACCAGCTTGGAATAGATCCAATTGGATCCAAAGTCCCAAAGGTGTCCCCCCCCCAAAAGGTAACTGGACTTCTTTGGATGCTTGGGGGAAAAATCGAAGGAAAAACCAAGAAGGTTCCAGTTGCCTTTTTTTTAAAAAAAGGGCCTTTGGGACAATCATGACCCAGATGATTGAGACTCTCCATAGACGATAGATAGAATAACAGAATAACAGAGTTGGAAGGGACCTCAGAGGTCTTCTAGTCCAACCCACCGCTCAGGTAGGAAGCATTATACCTTTTCAGACAAATGGCTGTCCAGTCTCTTCTTAAAAACCCTCCCGTGATGGAGCACCCACAACTGATCAGGGAGAGATTCAGCCTGGAAATAAGGAGAAATTTCCTGGCAGTGAGAACAATCAACCAATGGAACGGAAGTTGCCTTCAGATGTTGTGGGTGCTTCATCACTGGAGACTTTCAAGATGGTCTGGGGTCTCCTGCTTTGGCAAGGGCTGGACTAGATGGTCCCTTCCAACTGTTCTGTTCTGTTCTACTCTATTCTACTCTACTCTACTCTACTCTACTCTACTCTACTCTACTCTACTCTACTCTACTCTACTCTACTCTACTCTACTCTATTCTATTCTGTATTTCTATTCTATTCTATTCCTATATACTCTACTCTACTCTACTCTACTCTACTCTACTCTATTCTATTCTGTATTTCTATTCTATTCCTATATACTCTACTCTATTCTATTCTATTCTATTCTATTCTATTCTATTCTATAATTCTATTCTATTCTATTCTATTCTATTCTATTCTATTCTATTCTATTCTATTCTATTCTATTCTATAATTCTATTCTATTCTATTCTATTCTATTCTATTCTATTCTATTCTATTCTATAATTCTATTCTATTCTATTCTATTCTATTCTATTCTATTCTATTCTATTCTATTCTATTCTATTCTATTCTATTGTACTCTATTCTCCCTTATTCTATTCTATTCTATTCTATTCTATTCTATTCTATTCTATTCTATTCTATTCTATTCTATTCTATTCTATAATTCTATTCTATTCTATTCTATTCTATATTTCTATTCTATTCTATTCCTATATACTCTACTCTATTATATTCTATTCTATTCTATTCTATTCTATTCTATTCTATTCTATTCTATTCTATTCTATTCTATTCTATTCTATTCTATTCTATTCTATTCTATTCCTATATACTCTACTCTACTCTACTCTACTCTATTCTATTCTGTATTTCTATTCTATTCTATTCCTATATACTCTACTCTACTCTACTCTACTCTACTCTACTCTATTCTATTCTGTATTTCTATTCTATTCTATTCCTATATACTCTATTCTACTCTACTCTACTCTACTCTACTCTACTCTACTCTATTCTATTCTGTATTTCTATTCTATTCTATTCCTATATACTCTACTCTACTCTACTCTACTCTATTCTATTCTGTATTTCTATTCTATTCTATTCCTATATACTCTACTCTACTCTACTCTACTCTACTCTACTCTATTCTATTCTGTATTTCTATTCTATTCCTATATACTCTACTCTATTCTATTCTATTCTATTCTATTCTATTCTATAATTCTATTCTATTCTATTCTATTCTATTCTATTCTATTCTATTCTATTCTATTCTATTCTATTCTATTCTATTCTATTCTATTCTATTCTATTCTATAATTCTATTCTATTCTATTCTATTCTATTCTATTCTATTCTATTCTATTCTATTCTATTCTATTCTATTCTATTCTATTCTATTCTATAATTCTATTCTATTCTATTCTATTCTATTCTATTCTATTCTATTCTATTCTATTCTATTCTATTCTATTCTATTCTATTCTATTCTATTGTACTCTATTCTCCCTTATTCTATTCTATTCTATTCTATTCTATTCTATTCTATTCTATTCTATTCTATTCTATTCTATTCTATTCTATTCTATTCTATTCTATTCTATTCTATTCTATAATTCTATTCTATTCTATTCTATTCTATATTTCTATTCTATTCTATTCCTATATACTCTACTCTATTCTATTCTATTCTATTCTATTCTATTCTATTCTATTCTATTCTATTCTATTCTATTCTATTCTATTCTATTCTATTCTATTCTATTCTATTCCTATATACTCTACTCTACTCTACTCTACTCTACTCTATTCTATTCTGTATTTCTATTCTATTCTATTCCTATATACTCTACTCTACTCTACTCTACTCTACTCTACTCTACTCTATTCTATTCTGTATTTCTATTCTATTCTATTCCTATATACTCTATTCTACTCTACTCTACTCTACTCTACTCTACTCTACTCTACTCTACTCTACTCTACTCTACTCTATTCTATTCTATTCTATTCTATTCTATTCTATTCTATTCTATTCTATTCTATTCTGTATTTCTATTCTATTCTATTCCTATATACTCTACTCTACTCTATTCTATTCTATTCTGTATTTCTATTCTATTCTATTCCTATATACTCTACTCTACTCTACTCTACTCTATATTCTATTCTATTCTATTCTATTCTATTCTATTCTATTCTATTCTATTCTATTCTATTCTATTCTATTCTATTCTATTCTATTCTATTCTATTCTATTCTATTCTATTCTATTCTATTCTTTCCCTTGATTAATTGTTCTCACTGTCAGGACTTTTTTTTTAAAGCCATTTCTGTCGTGTCTTCTAGGTATGGCTACCACATTTCAAAAACCTCCTACTTCCTGTGTTATGATCCCCCTACAATCCAAAGGATATTCGAAAGGCTCCGAAATTTTGATATGCCTGATTCGTACCCAACCTCTTGTGGCACTTACAGTATTCTCCACGTCCGGGATGTCACCACCGGCTACGACAGCAGCCAGTTAAAGAAAAAATCGGTAAGTTGTGTCCTGCCTTAGGCACAAAAGCCAGCTGGGTGACTTTGGGCCAATCACCAGGAGACAGTGAATTCTAGTCCTGGAGTAGGCAGAATGCCAGCTGGGTGACTTTGGGCCAATCACCTGGAGACGGTGAATTCTAGTCCTGGAGTAGGCAGAATGCCAGCTGGGTGACTTTGGGCCAATCACCTGGAGACGGTGAGTTCTAGTCCTGCCTTAGGTACAAAAGCCAGCTGGGTGACTTTGGGCCAATCACCAGGAGATGGTGAATTCTAGTCCTGGAGTAGGCAGAATGCCAGCTGGGTGACTTTGGGCCAATCCCTGGGAGACTGGGAGTTCTAGTTCCACCTTAGGCATGAAAGCCAGCTGGGTCCAACTCTGGCTCCAACTCACCTCTGTCGATGCTGCTAACATCGGATGTTTTTGCTTGGAGATGTAACCATTTTCTTCTTATGTTTTACTCTTGAGTTAGAGTAGATGATGCGGGGGGGGGTGAGATGTAACCATTTTGGAGATGTAACCATTTTCTTCTTATGTTTTACTCTTAGAGTTAGAATAGATGATGGGGGGGGGAGAAATGTGCACGAGAGTTCAGCTAGAGATAACAATGCTGAACCTAGTGTGAGAACCAAGGTTATTAAAATAAAAGATGATAAGGAATGGCAGGACTGGAGAACTGGAGGGGAAGCCTGCATTTCAAGCTAATTGGGGTATGTGATTTACGACTGCTAATTGGAGGAAGGAATTGTGCTTTGATACTATGTGCTCAGGAGAGGGGAATTCAGATTTTGTGCTTCGACTATGTTAGTGCCAAGGCTATGCTTCTCAAAACAACCTCATTGACCGGTTGTTGTGGGGGAAATAAGAGGGAGGGGTGTGTGTTGGATATGTTCCCCACCTTGTAAAAGGTAACACAGGGGGATAAAAATAAATAAATAACATACGTCCCCCCCCACACACACAGCCCCCCCCCGTCCCCCATTTTTTTCTCTATCACACAATTCTTTTCTCTATCACACAATACCAGGACAAGGGGGCACTCCCTAAAGCTCATAGCTAAGAAAGTGAGGACAAATAAAGGGAAATATTTCTTCACCCAGAGGGTCCTTGGTTTATGGAATTCACTTCCTGAAGGGGTCGTGACAGCTGTCAGCCTTGACAGCTTCAAGGCAGGGCTAGATAGATTCATGGATGCAAAGTGTATTGGTGGTTATTAAAACGGATGTCCATGTGCCGCCTCTATGTTGGTTGAGGCAGGCAGGATTCCCTTGAGTCCCATTTGTTGGGGGTCAAGGGAAAGGGAGGGTTTTGCCTTCTCTTTCTGCTCAAGATCCCCATGTACATTTGGTGGGCCACTGTGTGACACAGAATGCTGGACTCGATGGGCTTCGGCCTGATTCAGCAGGGCTCTTCTTATATGTTCTTATGTTCTTATGTTCTTATTCTGTTTAGATTTCAGGCCTCCGTGCAGGCCAAGATGGGAATCGTTATTTTTTTTGGAGAGGGGTTGTGATTCCTGTTGCTTTTCCTTTCTCGCCAGGTGTTGCCCGTCAGCAAAAACAGCCAGATGATCACCTTCACCTTCCAAAATGGCTGCGTGGCCACCCTTCGGACCAGCGGGACCGAACCCAAGATTAAGTACTACGCCGAGATGTGCGCGCCGCCGGGCCAGAGGTGGGGAAAACTCTTTGCCGCCCGCCGAGCCTGATTCCTGGAAGGCTTTAGCCAAGTTGTGTGTGTCTCTGTGCGTGTGTGTTAAGATGTAGAGGGCAGAGGGACAGGAGGAAGGGCCACCCGCAAAGCAGCAGTCTGGTAAATGGGGCTGGAGCCCTTGGCTTGGCAAGTAACGTGGACGAGACAAGCCTGTGCTGAGTTGATAGGCCATTAAGATGAGGGAGAGTGGGGAAGCCCACTCGGAGGGGCAAGAGACTGTTACTATAGCTTTACAACGAAAATACTCCTGGACCTTTGCAGTTTTGTAGTCTAGCCTTCCTTGTAGGGTGATGGTTTTTATTTTTGACTTTGGAAGGACCTTCCTCTTTAGATACACAGGGCAGCATATGTTGGCTTTCCCCTCTCTAGGGTCCCTGTATCTCAATGACAAGGGAATGGAAAGTGGGGGGGAGGGGAGCCTATTGGCAACTAGAGCCTCCTTCTCCTCCTCCTCCTTCTTCTTCTCCTCCTCCTCCTCCTCCTCCTCCTTCTTCCTCCTCCTCTTCTCCTCTTCCTCTTCCTCCTCCTCCTCCTCCTCCTCCTCCTCCTCCTCCTCTTCTTCTTCTTCTTCTTCTTCTTCTTCTTCTTCTTCTTCTTCTTCTTCTTCTTCTTCTTCTTCTTCTTCTTCTTCTTCTTCTTCTTCTTCTTCTTCTTCTTCTTCTTCCTCTCCTCCTCCTCCTCCTCCAAACCCCTTCCCCTTCTAGCCTTGATGATGTTCCCTAGTTGGCTCATGAAACTTCTGCAAGAAGACAGCCAAGCTCAGAGAGCATCAAGGACCCCACAGTCCTCCTTTTCCTCCTCCCCTTCTCCTTCATCTCCACTTGCACACTCCTCTCCCTTCTGGAAATGATAATGTTCCCTAGTTGGGTCATGAAATGTCTGCAAGGAACCCAACCAGTTCAGAGGGCACCAGTTGTTGTTGTCGTTGTCCTCCTCCTCCTCCTCCTCCACTCCCTTCTAGCAATGATGAGGTTATCTACGATAGTTGAGTAATAAAATTTCTGCAAGGAAAACAGTCAGGCTCAGGGGTCACCAAGCACCCCGCGACCCTGTCTCCTACTCTTTCCTACTCTTTCCCGTTGCCCAGCTGACAGCCCTGTCCTCCCCCCCTTTGCCCCCCCCCAATGTGACAGCCAAGACTTTGCCCCTGAGGAGCAGCACGTGGGCTGCCCCCTTACTTTGCGGTTTTAGGACGGACCTTCCGATTCTGATGAGGACGGCTTTCCAACTTTTCTCTCCCCTACTCTGTAGCGACGTCACCGCGTTGGAAGAGGACCTGACGAAGCTCATCGGGGCCCTGGTGGAGCGGTTCCTGGAGCCCAGCAAGAACCAACTCACCTGGCGCTGTGTGTAGCCGCCCCCTCCCCACCCACCCACCCACCCACCCTTCCCGGCCTTGGCTATCGTCGGCGTTCTTCCCCCCGCTGTGTCCTGCGGCATCCGGGAACCGAGTGCGAAGCCTCCTTGCCATTCATATTCATAGGTGTCTGTGAGTGTTCGCTGCGCGGGGTGTCTGCCGCGTCCCTTCGCCGGCATCCCGAAGCAGTCACCTGTCGTCAGCTTAGTGTAACCAAGTAGTAATCCTGCTTTGCCTCTGGCCAGAGATGCCCGCAAGAGAGACGGAAGCGGTGTGGGAGGGTGTGTGTGTGTGTCTCTGGCACCAGGTCCCGATGTTGTTGCTTCCCCGCAGCCAAGACCGGCTGTCTAAATATTCTTGGCTCTACAAAGATCCTTCCGGAGCTGGGATAACGGTTAGATTGCGGAAGAATAATTGTGTTAAGTCTTAAAAAAAAATGGTTCTGCTTCTACATCGTTAGCTAGAGTATCGGTATTATCTTTACTGTGTTATCAAGTCTTAATTTTTTTGGCCAGGGTTTTTTTTTTCCCCCTAGCTCAGACTGTAGGATTCAGTAGCCCCAGGGCAGGGGAAGGCCACCTGGGCTCTTTTATGACTCAGGGGCTTCAACTCCCAGAATTCCTCAGCCAGCCTGGCTCAGCTTGGAAACCTCTCCCTTTCCCCTCAGCATGGCTGGCTGAGGAATTCTGGGAGTTGAAGTCCACGAGTCATAAAAGAGCCAAGGTGGCCTACCCTTGACCTATACCAAAACCGGGGGTGGGCAACTACAGTCCTATGGACTTCAATTTCCAGAATTCCTGAGCCAGCATGAAGGAAACTGTGACCCCTTCATGACTCCTGGACTTCAACTCCCAGAATTCCTGAGCCAGCATGAGGGAAACTGTGGCCCCTTTGTGACTCCTGGACTTCAACTCCCAGAATCCCTGAGCCAGCATGGGAGAAACTTTGGCCCCCTCATGACTTGAGGACTTCAACTCCCAGAATCCCTGAGCCAGCATGAGGGAAACTGTGGCCCCTTCATGACTTTTGGACTTCAACTCCCAGAATCCCTGAATTCTGGGAGTTGAAGTCCTTGAGTCATGAAGGGGGCCTTAGTTCCCCCATGCTGGCTCAGGAATTCTGGGAGTTGAAGTCCTTGAGTCATGAAGGGGGCCAAAGTTCCCCCATGCTGGCTCAGGGATTCTGGGAGTTGAAGTCCAGGAGTCATAAGGGGGGGCATAGTTCCCCCATGCTGGCTCTGGAATTCTGGGAGTTGAAGTCCCCGAGTCATGAAGGGGCCATAGTTTCCCCCATGCTGGCTGAGGAATTCTGGGAGTTGAAGTCCCCGAGTCATAAAAGAGCCAAGGTTGCCTACCCCTGGACTAGGTCATCCACTCCACAGCCTTTACAGGTGTTTCCAAAGCGGTGTTTGAAGCTGTGCAATAGATAACTCTTGATATGTTTTGTCTTCAATTTACATGCAATATTTATTTATTTATTTCGCTTTTATTTAAAGCTTGACGTACCTTCCAGGTTTTCTATACTTTTGAGTGACGGATACGGAATGCTATTATTATTATTATTATTATTTTGTTTTTGTTTTGTTTGGGTTTTTTTTTAAAATACACGATTGTTTTTTTTTCCTGTTTTCTGTATATATTTGCAAGCGCTCCTCCTGTTCCAGTGAAGGAAAGCTAATTTATTAGGGTGGGAACCTTCCAGGGGAACGGTGGGTAAAATACGCTTGTTTTTGAGATCTTGCAGCCTGATTGAAAACGCTGTCAGACAAACAGAAGGAAGGAGAACCCACCACTCTGAGATATTATTTACTGCACTTTGTTCTGGTTTTGGCAAAGAACCGACCTCTCTTTGGAACAAACGAAGGAGAAAGAACGAAATGGTCTCCTTTTTTGGGGGGGCTGGCGTGCCGCCTTTAGAAATGTCTCCCAAGGGACAGCAGACGATCCAACTTTCCCAGCGTTCACATCGTGGCGAATTTGGATGAGAAATCTCGGAACGAATGACTGAAGCGCCCTAGGAGAGGCGGTGTGATCCCCTTTTTTTGTGGGCGAGGAAGAGTGCGCGGTTGATGCGCTTACGGAAGCACCCCGCAAAACAGCGTTAACGTGCCGCCCGCTTGCCACCCTTTGGCTTCTGCAAAATGCTGGAAAAATCAGTTGGATTCTGTTGGGAAAAGGTCTTCCCCCCCCCTCTCTCTTTTTTTTTGGCTAAAACTGGGAGACGAGCAGCACGCGCGGCCTTTGATTTGGGCCGTCCACCAGCCTGGATGTGTCTCTGATTCCTTGCTTCAAAAACTTCAGAGGAGGACAATGATTCTTTGTAAGGTGTCCTAGGTTTGTTTAAAAAAAAAAGGCCTCTTCCATTTTGCCTGTTCGTACAATGAGAATCGAACAGTTTGGGTGTCTTTGTTTTTTTAAGTTTTGTAACTGTTTTGTGTGTCTTTCCCTTTTTTTCCCCTTCTTTTTTTTTTGCACCATTCAGGGAATGTTTTCAGCTCCTGGGCTGTCCAACCATGGCAACCTCCAGGCTTGTGGACTTCCAACTCCCAGAGTTGGCTGGTTCTGGAAGTTGGAAGTCCATGAGTCTTGAAGTTGCCAATGTCGGACACCCCTGCGGTAGCTCACAATCTTCTCTTGCGTGCTTTCTGTTCATCTCCCCGGGATGAAGGTACAGCCTTTAAAAAACAAACCACACACACACAGACACAGACAGGCAGGAGATATTAAAAACAGGGACGATATTAGCTTTGTTCCACTTTTAAGTGGAAAGGACGCCTCTTCTCCCACCGAGTCGACAAGTGTCTTAACGGTCTTCCTTCTCTTGACTCTGTCGTGAAGTCGGCGGCAGCCGATCTCTTTCAGGACGGGGGAACAGAACGAAAGTCTTAGATCTCTGCCTTGTGAAATAGATCCACTGGGTGCTCTGTTGCCGTTGGACCGAAGGTCCGTTTTCTCCCTGTTGGTTGTGGCCGGAGAAGGCCACTTCTGGAGTGCTGTGCTGCAATGCAAACCCACGGACGCTTGGACCGTTGTCCCCTTCGTGGCCGTAGGGAGTGTTTAAATGACAATTTGGTCTCAGAAGGGTGCAACCTCTGCTAGGTGCTGCCCAGATGCTCTGGCAGGCCTTTGGCCTTGACGCTACGGCTGTTCCCCAAGTTTTGGGAAACAGTTGGGGGTGTGAACCCTTCTGAACAAACAAGCCACTTGATGTCTCCGTATGTGTGTGCACGGGGGTGCTGTGGGGTGTGTTGGAGTGACACCACAGCTGGGCGGGATTGGGGCCAGGGTGCAGCCACAGGCAGCTTTGTCCATTGGGGTGAGTGTGTTCCCGTGGTTTTAAGGAGGCAGCGTTGCTGACTGATAACGCACAAGACTGGAGGTTGGGTAGATCTTTGGGCAGGGATCCCCACAGTGTGGTTCTCTACTTTGGAAGAATCAAGTTGGTCTTGTTGAAAGCTTTCCTCTTGGAAAATAAGGTCCTGCTCTCCAGGCCTTGTGTAGCTAGCACTGAAACTTGAGTAGACCTCCTAAGAACAAAGCCTTCTCTTGGTCAACTCTAAGAGGATGAGAAGTCACACCACCTTCAGGAGGCCTTGACTGACCATTAATAAGAGTTGGATCTTCCTTGATCCGTTTCCTTCAAAGGCTGGTGGACATTGTGACCCCAAAGGGTCATCATGAGAAGTAGCAAGAGAGGAGCGTCATAGTCTCCTGGCTATGTGTGTCTCTCCAGGCCTTGTGTAGCTAGCATTGAAACTTGAGTAGACCTCCTAAGAACAAAGCCTTCTCTTGGTCAACTCTAAGAGGATGAGAAGTCACACCACCTTCAGAAGGCCTTGACTGACCATTAATAAGAGTTGAATCTTCCTTGATCCGTTTCCTTCAAAGGCTGGTGGACATTGTGACCCCAAAGGGTCTTCATGAGAAGTAGCAAGAGAGGAGCGTCATAGTCTCCTGGCTATGTGTGGCTCTCCAGGCCTTGTGTAGCTAGCATTGAAACTTGAGTAGACCTCCTAAGAACAAAGCCTTCTCTTGATCAACTCTAAGAGGATGAGAAGTCACACCACCTTCAGAAGGCCTTGACTGACCATTAATAAGAGTTGGATCTTCCTTGATCCGTTTCCTTCAGAAGCTGGTGGACATTTTGACCTCAAAGGGTCTTCATGAGAAGTAGCAAGAGAGGAGTATCAGCCTCCTGGCCACAGCTCTCGCTTCCTCACACAAGCACCAAAGTTACGACAAAGTTCTTCAGGAAGAGAAGCTTTTTTCTCCCCATGGATGGGCCCACCTACCAGGGCTGTGGCCCGGAGTCAAGATCTCTCTCCCCCCACCCCCGCCCGAGGTGGAACCTTGTATCTTGAGTCCAGCTTCTGAGTAGCATCAATTAGACGCATACAACTTTCCACTGTTTTGTAGCTTCCCTTGGAAAATGTAACATGTCCACATATAACGTAGACCAGGGGTCTTCCAATGTGGCCCTTTGGTGACTTGTGGACTTCAACTCCCAGAATTCCTCAGCCAGGTATGCAAGTCATAAAAGTCCACAAGTCATCAAAGGGTCAAGTTTGAAGATCCCTGATATAGACTTTTAAGAGGAGTGGACTTCAACTCCCAGAATTCCTCAGCCAGTGTTCCTGGCCTGAGGAATTCTGGGAGTCGAAGTCCACAAGTCATCAAAGGGCCAAGTTGGAAGACCCCCTGGACTTCAACTCCCAGAATTCCTCAGCTAGACACGCTGGCTGAGGAATTCTGGGAGTTGAAGTCCACAAGTCATCAAAGGGCCAAGTTTGAAGACCCCCGAACTTCAACTCCCAGAGTTCCTCAGCCAAGCATGCTGGCTGAGGAATTCTGGGAGTCGAAGTCCAAAGTCATCAATGGGCCAAGTTTGAAGACCCCTGGACTTCAACTCCCAGAATTCCTCAGCCAAGCATGCTGGCTGAGGAATTCTGGGAGTCGAAGTCCACAAGTCATCAAAGGGCCAAGTTGGAAGACCCCCTGGACTTCAACTCCCAGAATTCCTCAGCTAGACACGCTGGCTGAGGAATTCTGGGAGTTGAAGTCCACAAGTCATCAAAGGGCCAAGTTTGAAGACCCCCGAACTTCAACTCCCAGAGTTCCTCAGCCAAGCATGCTGGCTGAGGAATTCTGGGAGTCGAAGTCCAAAGTCATCAATGGGCCAAGTTTGAAGACCCCTGGACTTCAACTCCCAGAATTCCTCAGCCAAGCATGCTGGCTGAGGAATTCTGGGAGTCGAAGTCCACAAGTCATCAAAGGGCCAAGTTGGAAGACCCCTGATGTAGATGCAGCATTTGCACGCAGGAGCAGAAATGGTCCAGACACACACACACACACACCAACTCCGGTGAACAAGTGAGACTTCTTCCATTCATATCAGTATCTTCATTTATTTCAACTTGGGGGGAAAAAATGGGGCTAAGTTGCACTCAATGCCTTCCCCGCCCAACAGATCCCGTCATTCTAACACAGTGTTTCTCAACCTTGACCATTTTAAGGCATGTGGACTTCAACTCCCAGAATTCCACAGCCAGCATTGCTGGCTGTGGAATTCTGGGAGTTGAAGTCCACATGCCTTAAAATGGTCAAGGTTGAGAAACACTGGTCTAACGGCTCCTGCGTAGTCAGTCTCATTCAGGGGAAGCGAAATAGCTTCGTTTGGGTGGTCCTAAGCCCCCCACTCACCCACCCCACCCCACTTCCTGCTCCTCAGCTAAATCTTCAGCATAGCATCTGAAGAAGCTTTTTGCAAGTCCTTCAATTTCAAACTGTGCCGTCTACCTAAGAGACGACAATTGCGCTATATGTCAATGTCGGCTGAGACTTTGCACTTCTTTTTGGTCCCTCCTCGTTGGAAGTATTTTGTGTCTGGATTTTGACGTTGATTTGGTTAAACGTGTTCGGTTAATAAAATGTTACGTTGATAAAGAGGCGTGCCTTGGGGGTCTCTTTTTTTTTTTTTTTTTTTGACGTGGGGCTTGGACCCCGAGAGGTTTAGCAAAAAGGGGGAATGAAAATCAATCAATAAATACCAACACGGAAAGTCGTGGCTTTCTCACCTGACTAGGGAAAGCGGGGTAGCTAATGGCTCCTTTTTTTTTTTTTAATTCCAATTTGGCGTGTCTGCACAGCAGTACCAGAATTCCCCAGCCAGAATTGGTAGGTTGTTCCAACAATGAACCAGGGGAACCGCCTGCCTCCAGAAGCGGTGAATGCTCCAACGCTGGACGTTTTGAAGAAGAGACTGGACAGCTCATTTGTCCGAAATGGTATAGGGTTTCCTGCCTGAGCAGGGGGCTGGACTAGATGACCTCCAAGGTCCCTTCCAACTTTATCATTATTATTATTAGAACAATTAACCAGTGGAACCACCTGCCTCCAGAAGCGGTGAATGCTCCAACGCTGGACGTTTTGAAGAAGAGACTGGACAGCCATTTGTCTGAAATGGTATAGGGTTTCCTGCCTGAGCAGGGGGTTGGACTAGATGACCTCCAAGGTCCCTTTCAACTCTGTTCTTCTCTTCTCCTTGAAAAATAATAGAGTTGGAAGGGACCTTGGAGGTCATCTAGTCCAGGGCTTTTCGACCTTTTCACTCATTGTGCCGCTTTTAGGATAGGGCAACATCCGAGGACCACCCGTCGCCTAGCAAGGGGTCAAAAACCTGAGGACCCCCCCCCAAAAAGGGAAAAAGTGATGAAGCACAGGTAGTCCTCGACTTACAACAGTTCGCTTAGTGACTGTTCAAAGTTACAATGGCACTGAAAAAGGCCCCCCAAGGCAGAGCCGAGCAAGACCCCTGCCTGCCCGCCCGCCCGGCTGCGCTCTTCTTCCTGTCCGAGGTTTCCATTGTTGTAAGCATTTCTGTTGAGGATTGGCAGCGGGGGTGGGGTGGGGGGTGTTTGGTTTTTATCCCCCCCCCCGTCTGCTGGGTGGTTGCAGCAGGTTTTGGTCCCTTCACATGACCCTGGGACACTGTGACCGTCATAAATACGAATCAGTGGCCAAGCATCTGAAGGTAAATCACAAGACCCTGGAGAGGCTGCAACATTCCAGCTGATCGGCGCTTCTTCTGGGCTCAGCACAAGCGCCAGGATCAGTGCTGCTTTCCAGCTGATTGGTGCTTTTTCTGGGCTCAGCAGAAGCGCCAGGAACAGCGCCGAGCTCCAACTGGAGCCTGGCGCTGATCCTGGCACTTCCGCTGAGCCCGGACAGCCCTGAAGAAGCGCCGATCAGCTAGAAAGCAGCACTGATCCTGGCGCTTCCGCTGAGCCCTGACATCTCTCGCTCAGGCTTGTGCGGTGCTGCCCCTGGTTCAGCTCATTCCCCCCCCACACTACTTTTCCACGATGCTCACGTACCCCCTGCCAGGTGCTAATGGACCACAGGTGGTACCCCTACCCCTGGTTGAAAAGCCCTGGACTAGATGACCTCCAAGGTCCCTTTCCAACTCTATTATTATTATTAATTCTGGAAGTCCACACCTCTTCTATCACACTGTACTGATTTTTTTTACACCAAGGGTAGTCAACCTTGGCTCTTTTATGACTCGTGGACTTCCAGCTTAGCTGGCTCAGGAATTCTGGGAGTTGAAGCCCACGAGTCATAAAAGAGCCAAGGTTGACTACCCCTGTTTTACACACTGCATTTACATCCTGCTGTGATCTGGATCATCTGTGACCCTTTCCACTGCTAGTTGGTCCTTTTTGCCCATCGAGAAAGAGTTCAGAGGTGGACCACCCATCGTGCACAGCTCCCAAGGACTACAATTCCCATTTGCCTTCCATCCAGGCTTCCTTCCCCCTCTGTTTGGCACTTTTGAGAAACAAGTTGTGCTAGAGGTTTGCGATTCCCCAAACATTTAAGTCCGCTGCCCTTGGCTCCTTTTTAACTACTCGTCCAAAGGAAAAACCAGACTGCCTCGGTTATTTAAAACACTAATTTGCAAATAAATTAAAACAAATTCAAAATATCGACCGGTCCATGCGGATCAATCCACGGAAAGCCAAACTTCCACTGGAAAGTGCCGCTGGGCCTTCTGACCGGTAGCTCCTCACAGCATCCACCAGGGGAGGCTGTGACCTAAATCCAGGCTATTTTGCAAAAGCAGCTGCATCCATCGGCCTTTCGTCTTCCAGATGTGACGGATTGGAGCATCCATCGTCCCCCGCCACCCCACTGAGCAGGCAAGGCACCTTGCCAGCAGCGAGAAGGGTAGAATTCCAAGGCGCCTGAAGAAGGCAGGATAAGAAGCAACGGGTGGAAACTCATCCAGGAGAGAAGCAACCTGCAACTTAGGAGAAACTTCCTGACAGTGAGAACAATTAACCAGTGGAACCACCTGCCTCCAGAAGCGGTGAATGCTCCAACAGTGGAAGTTTTTAAGAAGAGACTGGACAGCCCTTTGTCTGAAACGGTCTAGGGTTTCCTGCCTGAGCAGGGGGTTGGACTAGATGACCTCCAAGGTCCCTTCCAGTTCTATTCTATTCTATTCTATTCTATTCTATTCTATTCTATTCTATTCTATTCTATTCTATTCTAATTAATCAGTGGAACTACCTGCCTCCAGAAGTGGTGAATGCTCCAACATTGGAAGTCTTTAAGAAGAGACCGGACAGCCATTTGTCTGAAACGGTCTAGGGTTTCCTGCCTGAGCAGGGGGTAGGACTAGATGACCTCCAAGGTCCCTTCCAACATTATTATTATTATTATTATTATTATTATTATTATTATTATTATTATTATTATTATTATTATTATTATTATTATTATTATTATTATTATTCCTTCTCTCCTTCCCTTCCTGGGAGGAAAACTCACCCAGGTTAATAATGGGGCAGAATCCCGCCTCCAGAGTCATTTGGTGCCCGCTACAGGCGGCCCCCGATTTACAGCCGTTCACTTCATGACCAAAATTGCAGCAGCGCTGGAAAAAGTGATTTATTTTTTTAAAATCGTTTTTCGCGCTTAAAAGACCATTGCAGCATCCCCAGGGTCATAGTCAGCCGCAGCTTCATAAAGCTGCTTTGGGGGATCGACCACTCAACCAATCGGCCTTTTTCTGGCTGGGGGGGGGGATTGTGGGAGGTGCTCCGCCCCCGTCTCGAAGCTGCTGAGGTTGAGAGAAGCCCCGGCCCAGATCGTGCGGTTGGCTGCTGAATTTATTCTGGGCAGGGGAGGCCCTTAAATGTCTCCAAATGACCACTCCTCAAGGTGTCATAGGCAACTGATAAAACTCCTGCTTAGTTAATCCAGTGGGTTCCACACCAAGAGTGGATCAGAAGGTGACCCCGGTGAGATGAAGGGGGATCGATTGTCCCCTAATCTCTAAAGTAAGAACATCTTGCAGAGGCGTGAAAAATAATGTCGTTTTTCCTTAGCAGCTTGTGGAAGGGATGTTATTACTGTGCAGGGATCCTTCCTTCCTTCCTTCCTTCCTTCCTTCCTTCCTTCCTTCCTTCCTTCCTTCCTTCCTTCCTTCCTTCCTTCCTTCCTTCCAGCACAGATGATGTTACCTAGTTGGGTCATGAAACGTCTGCAAGAAACCAGCCAAGCTCAGAGAGCAGCAAGGACCCCACAGCTCTTCCTTCCTTCCTTCCTTCCTTCCTTCCTTCCTTCCTTCCTTCCTTCCTTCCTTCCTTCCTTCCTTCCCTTCCCTTCCCTTCCCTTCCCTTCCCTCCCTGCCGCCCTCTTTTTCATTTTTCCCCTTCCATCTTTCCTCCCTCTTTTCCTCCCTCTCTTCCCCTTCTATCCATCCATCTTCCTTTCTTTTTCCTTCCTTCTTCCCTCCCTCCTTCCTTACTCCCTCTCTTTTTCAACCCTCCCTTCCTCCCTTTTTCCTCCCTTCATTTTTTCCTTTCATCCATCTTTCCTCTTTTTCCTCCCTTCCCCTTCCTTTCCTCCCTCCCTCCCTCCCCTTTTCCTTCCTTCATTCCATCCATCCATCTTTCCTCCCTTTTTCCTCCCTTCCTTCCCTTTTCCTCCCTTCATTTTTCCTTCATCTTTCCTCCTTTTTCCTCTTCCCCTTCCTTCCTTCCTTCCTTCTTTCTTCCTTCCTTCCTTCCTTCAATCTTTCCTTCCTTCCTTCCTTCCCTCCCTCCCTCTTTCATTTTTTCCCTTCCATCCATCTTTCCTCCCTCTTTTCCTCCCTCCCTTCCCCTTCTATCCATCCATCTTCCTTTCTTTTTTCCTTCCTTCTTCCCTCCCTCCTTCCTTACTTCGTCTTTTTCAACCCTTCCTTCCTCCCTTTTTCCTCCCTTCATTTTTTCCTTTCATCCATCCATCTTTCCTTTTTCCTCCCTTTCCCTCCCTTCCTTCCTTCCATCTTTCCTTCCTTCCTTCCATCTTCCTTCCTTCCATCTTTCCTTCCTTCCATCCATCTTTCCTTCCTTCCTTCCTCCCTCCCTTCCTCTCTCTTTTCCCTCCCTCCCTCCCTCCATCTTTCTCCTGATATTCCAGCAAGACGACTTGCAAAAGAAAAAAAAATAGTCAGTTGGAAATGCATCCTGGCTCTCTCTGGCTTAAACTCTTCCCAGCCCTGGGGTTTAACCTCCACAGGGGCAGGGACCCTCTGCTCCTCGCTGTCACGCATCGTCTCCAAGAGGGAGAAAGCGACCATCCAAAATTCAGACTCCTTCTCACAGGACTCCGCAAAGAGCACAGAGAGAGGCATTTTGCATTTGCCCCTCTAAATGGGAATATTTAAAATTATTTTCAGCCCCCCCTAAAAAGTTAATGTGGCCTGCACAAGGCCGGTCCTGAAATTTGCAGAATTTAGACACCACTGCATCTTTCAGGTCCGGAAGATACAAACTAATTTGCAACCCATCTCAGTTTAAATGATCAAAACCAACACAAACCATGAATTTGTGTCGGTCAAGCTGGCCCTTATTAAATTCCAGCTCCCATGGGTTTGACCTCAGGACCAGCCAATTATGGAAGCTTCATGTGGCTTCATCCCGACTCTTGTTAGAGATAAGCTAATTTGCACATCCAGAGCAGAGGTCTTGACTACCTCTGGGGGCAGGGCAGGGGGGGGTTGTTTCAGACCAAGGATATTTCCCTAAATCTTCTATCGGGAGACTCGAGCATCTGGAAAAGGGGACATTCTCCCTCTAAGAATAACGCAAGGCGCAGGTCCTCATGAAGTTCAAGAAGAGACCCTTGGGCCAAGGAAACCAGGTTTCCTATGCCCCTCGATGCCGAAGTCGCCGAGGAAGAGCGACAAAGCCAATGCCTGGAGATGGAATTCTCCCAAATTCCAAAATGGATGGATACCAAATGGCCCGTGTCGCTTCTGCAGCCAAATGGAATAGAATAGAATAGAATAGAATTACAGGATGGAATGGAATGGAATGGAATGGAATGGAATAGAATAGAATAGAATAGAATAGAATAGAATAGAATAGAATAGAATAGAATAGAATAGAATAGAATAGAATAGAATTACAGGATGGAATGGAATGGAATGGAATGGAATGGAATGGAATGGAATGGAATAGAATAGAATAGAATAGAATAGAATAGAATAGAATAGAATAGAATAGAATAGAATAGAATAGAATAGAATAGAATAGAATTACAGGATGGAATGGAATGGAATGGAATGGAATGAGAATAAGAATAGAATAGAATAGAATAGAATAGAATAGGGAATAGAATAGAATAGAATAGAATAGAATAGAATAGAATAGAATAGAATAGAATAGAAATATGGAATGGAATATTTCCATATTTCTATTCTATTCTACGAGCTCAATTGGGACCAGGGTTTCCATCGGAAAAGCAAAGCGGTCGTTCAATTTTTCGCCCCGATTTTATGAGCAGTTTTTGCCCATCACTGCCATTAAGTGAATTACACGGTCATTAAATGAATCCAGATTTCTCCCCCCCACCCCCCCAACTGACTTTCCAGCCAGCTGGAAAGGCTGCAAATGGGGGGGGGTCATGTGGCTCCGGGATGCTGAAAGGCCAAAATGGATGGATACCAAATGGCCCGTGTCGCTTCTGCAGCCAAATGGAATAGAATAGAATAGAATAGAATTACAGGATGGAATGGAATGGAATGGAATAGAATGGAATAGAATAGAATAGAATAGAATAGAATAGAATAGAATAGAATAGAATAGAATAGAATAGAATAGAATAGAATAGAATAGAATAGAATAGAATAGAATAATGAAAGAATAGAATAGAATAGAATAGAATAGAATAGAATAGAATAGAATAGAATAGAATAGAATAGAATAGAATAGAATAGAATAGAATAGAATAGAATAGAATAGAATAGAATTACAGGATGGAATGGAATGGAATGGAATGAGAATAAGAATAAGAATAGAATAGAATAGAATAGAATAGAATAGAATAGAATAGAATAGAATAGAATAGAATAGAATAGAATAGAATAGAATAGAATAGAATAGAATAGAATAGAAATATGGAATGGAATATTTCCATATTTCTATTCTATTCTACGAGCTCAATTGGGACCAGGGTTTCCATCGGAAAAGCAAAGCGGTCGTTCAATTTTTCGCCCCGATTTTATGAGCAGTTTTTGCCCATCACTGCCATTAAGTGAATTACACGGTCATTAAATGAATCCAGATTTCTCCCACCCACCCCCCCAACTGACTTTCCAGCCAGCTGGAAAGGCTGCAAATGGGGGGGGGTCATGTGGCTCCGGGATGCTGAAAGGGCCGTACGTACCTGCTGGTTGCCAAACATCTGGTTTTTGATCCCGTGACCTTGAGGATGCTGCAAGGGTTGTAAGTGCAAGGACCGACAAAGTCTCTCTCTCACACACAAATGCATACACACACACACACACTTAAACATCCTAGTCTGGGATCGAAACAGATGAGTTTGGTTCTTCTGGTGAAGTTCTCACATCTTTGATGTGCCCTAGTTGGGTCATGAAACGTCTGCAAAAAATGCACCCAGCTTAGAGAGCACCCAGGACCCCGTATTTTTCTCCCTCTTCCTCCTCCTCCTCCTCCTCCTCCTCCTCCTCCTCCTCCTCCTCCTCCTCCGCTCTTAGAGCACTGAAGATGTTGCCTAATTGGGTAATGAAATGTCTGCAAGAAAACTATCAAGCGTGGAGAGCAACTCCATAGTTTTCTTCTTCCCCCTCCTATTCTATTCTATTCTATTCTATTCTATTCTATTCTATTCTATTCTATTCTATTCTATTCTATTCTATTCTATTCTATTCTATTCTATTCTATTCTATTCTATTCCATTCCATTCTATTCCATTCTATTCCATTCCATTCTATTCTATTCTATCCTATTCTATTCTATTCTATTCCATTCCATTCCATTCCATTCCATTCCATTCTATTCTATTCTATTCTATTCTATTCTATTCTATTCTATTCTATTCTATTCTATTCTATTCTATTCTATTCTATTCTATTCTATTCTACTCATCAAGGAGAGAAGCAACCTGGAACTAAGGAGAAACTTCCTGACAGTGAGGACAATTAACCGGTGGAACCACCTGCCTCCAGAAGCGGTGAATGCTCCAACACTGGAAGTTTTTAAGAAGAGACTGGACAGCCATTTGTCTGAAATGGTATCTCCTGCTTGAGCAAATGGATGGACTAGAAGACCTCCAAGGGCCCATCCAGCTCCATTCTGATTGAAAAGAAAGGTTAAAGGGAAAGGAGAGGGAAGGGAGGGAGAGAAGGAAAGGAGATTAAAAAACACATGAATGAAGGAGAGAGGGAAGAAGGAAGGAAGGAAGGAAGAAAGGAAGGAAAAGCGAGGAAAGAAGGAAGGAAGGAAGGAAAAGGAAGGGAGGAAAAAAGGAAGAAAAGGATGATGATGATGATGATGATAATAGTAATAGTAATAATAATAAAGTTGGAAGGGACCTTGGAGGTCATCTAGTCCAACCCCCTGCTCAGGCAGGAAACAGTATACCATTTCAGACAAATGGATGTCCAGTCTCTTCTTAAAAACCTCCAGTGTTGGAGCCTTCACCGCTTCTGGAGGCAAGGCGTTCCACTGGTTAATTGTTCTCACTGTCAGGAAGTTTCTCCTTAGTTCCAGGTTGCTTCTCTCCTTGATGAGTTTCCATCCGTTGCTTCTTGTTCTGCCTTCTTCAGGGGCTTTGGAGAAGAGCTTGACTCCCTCTTCTTTGGGGCAGCCCCTGAGATACTGGAAGGCTGCTATCATATCCCTCCTCATCCTTCTCTTCCTTTAAACTAGACAGGCCCAATTCCAGCAACCGTTCCTTGTATGTTTTAGCCTCCAGTCCCCTGATCCTCTTTGTTGCTCTTCTCTGCACCCTTTCTAGAGTCTCAACATATTTTTTTTACATCGTGGTGACCAAAACTGGATGCCGTATTCCAGGTGTGGCCTTACCAAGGCATTGTAAAGTGGTATTAAGACTTCACCTGATCTTGATTTTCTCCCTCTGTTCATGCAGCCCAGCACTGAGTTGGCTTTTTTTATGAGAGAGAGAGAGAGAACGAGAAGGATATAATAGAGGTCTGGATCTTCAAGAGAAGAACTGAGGAAATCATGCGGGCCTAATGAAGGCTTAATCATGTAGGGAGAGGGTAAAGATAAGCCAAAAAACACGATTTAGTGCCATCCAGGTCTGTTTGAAGTACTATTTGAAAACACTTTTTTGAATCCCACCGTGCAGCTCTCAGACTTTTGAAAATGTATATTGTCTTGGGGGTCGGGGAGAGAAGTCTGCCCCAAATGCATTTACTGTCTACATGCACAGAATGTATAAAATTAGAAAAGGCTGGAAAATTACTGTCAAATAATAACAAAACCAAACCTGGTGAATTAAAAAAAACAACCCGCAGATAAAACTGCCTTGAATTAAGCTAAGCCCGCATGGGAAAACATTTGGATTTCAGGGCTGTCTTTCAATCTTACATTTGGCTGATCTGGCTTTTTTTGGGGGGTGGGGGGAGGTTTGTTAAAATGCCGTCTTCGTTCTGAAAACAGCACCATCTATCTGAGGAAAGTTGAAATCATTTCCTTGGAAGGATGAAAAAAAAAGGTCTCTTAAGCAGGGGGCTGGACTAGATGATCTTTTAACGTCTCTTCCAGCTTCGTGGTCTAAAGCAGGGTTTCTCAGCCTGGGTTACTTTAAGACCGGCGGACTTCAACTCCCAGAATTCCTCAGCCATTCATTTCTAAGTGGAGGATTCCTGGGAAATCAGAAAAAAAAAACACCATCCATTTGTAGCACCAGAAGGGGTTCCCAAAGATCATCTAGCCCAGCCCCCTGACATCTGCAGGGGAGCTAATTAAGCCATCCCAGAGGAGGTATCCCTCCACCTGTGCCATTCAAGAACTTGTGGACTTCAACTGGCAGGATGGGATGGGCGGTGCCCAAGAGGCTAATCTAGCCTTGAGGAAGGGTGCACCAACAACAGATAAGATGGTTTAAAATTGGTTTCCTTTCCACCAATGCTGGCCAGTTGAATGGGGAGCACAGCCCTAGACGTCTTACCATAATTATACCCAGTCGTATTTTGGGTTCCTTCTCCATTTCCCTCTTACCCGCCAACAGTAAACAGACAACAGAACTGTAAAGGTGACATTACTTAACAACCTGGTTTCCAGCATAAGAAACAAGCCATCATCCAGTTTCCAAGATAGCAGCTTCTCGGCGCTGGGCGCCCCATTTGAAAACAAAACACGGTGGCTCAATTGTAGCCATGTTTGCTGGGTGTGAATGAGCCTTGATCCACCTGTGCAGTTTTCCTAGGGCCTACCCCTGAAGAAGGCAGATAGCCTGCCTCTGGAGCTGGAGGTTCTACTTGAAGAAGGCAGATAGCCTGCCTCTGGAGCTGGAGGTTCTACTGGAAGAAGGCAGATAGCCTGCCTCTGGAGCTGGAGGTTTCATTCTGAGCTGCTTCCGCTGTGCCCCTATCTGCAAAGCAGATAGTCTGCCTCTGGAGCCGGAGGTTCCATTTGAAGAAGGCAGATGGTCTGCCTCTGGAGATGGAGGTTCTATACAAAGCCTGCAGGTAGACTGCCTCTGGAACTGGAGGCTCTATTCCCAGCCATTTCAGCCATACCCCTGAAGAACGCAGATAGTCTGCCTCTGGAGTTGAAGGTTCTATTTGAAGCATGGAAGTAGACTGCCTCTGGAACTGGAGGCTCTATTCTGAGCTGTTTCAGCCATGCCCCTGAAGATTGCAGACAGACTGCCTCCGGAGCTGGAGGCTCTATTCTGATTTGATGCCCCTGAAGAATGCAGACAGACTGCCTCTGGAGGTGGAGGCTCTATTCTGAGCTGTGTCAGCCACACCCCTGAAGAATGCCGGTAGACTGCCACTGGAGCTGGAGGCTCTATTCGGTGAGGTTCTTTAAGCACTGCTGGAAAGGGAATTCGGACCCGCTAACGCCCCATTTGCAATGCCAAGCGAGGCTGGCTCGGGCCTGACCACACCCCCCCCCAGGACGTCTCTAGTCCTCAAGGATTATCCTGACATCCTTCAGAACCAACTCTAGCCGAGCCGGCCGTTCGAATCTCCCACCCGTTCCCCAAATCTCCGACCCACCTTCGGATGAATTCGGTCCCCCACAGCAAATTCGAACAGACGTCTCCCGGAAAACATCCTTTTTCCGTTGTTTTTTTTTTTTTTTGCCTTCTGTTTTATTTCATTTTTCCCCTTCTCCAAGGGTAATCTTGGAGAAACGAAAGGGGGGCAGGTTACATAATGTTTTACAGCTGTTAGAAGAAGGGATTTTAATAATAATAATAATAATAATAATAATAATAATAGTAATAATAATAATAATAATAATAATAATAATAATAATAATAATAATAATAATAATAATAATAATAATGTTGGAAGGGACCTTGGAGGTTATCTAGTCCAACCCCCTGCTCAGGCAGGAAACCCTACACCATTTCGGACAAATGGCCGTCCAGTCTCTTAGAATAGAATAGAGCTGGAAGGGACCTTAGAGGTCATCTAGTCCAACCCCCTGCTCAGGCAGGAAACCCTACACCATTTCGGACAAATGGCCGTCCAGTCTCTTAGAATAGAATACAGTTGGAAGGGACCTTAGAGGTCATCTAGTCCAACCCCCTGCTCAGGCAGGAAACCCTATACCATTTCGGACAAATGGCCGTCCAGTCTCTTAGAATAGAATAGAGTTGGAAGGGACCTTGGAGGTCATCTAGTCCAACCCCCTGCTCAGGCAGGAGACCCTACTACACCATTTCAGACAAATGGCCGTCTAGTCTCTTCTTGTAAAAACTTCCAGTGTTGGAGCATTCACCGCTTCTGGAGGCAGGTGGTTCCACCGGTTAATTGTCCTCACTGTCAGGAAGTTTCTCCTTAGTTCCAGGTTGCTTCTCTCCTTGGTGAGTTTCCATCCGTTGCTTCTTGTCCTGCCTTCTTCGGGGGCTTTGGAGAACAGCTTGACTCCCTCTTCTTTGGGGCAGCCCCTGAGATACTGGAATGCTGCTATCATGTCCCCCCCCCTCGTCCTTCTCTTCCTTAAACCAGACATCCCCAATTCCAGCAGCCTTTTCCAGCTGGGATCAGCCCAGGGCTATTTGCGCCCTTGCCATTTTTTTTTTAAAGGACATTTGCAATTTTGGGGTCCCCCCCAAAGGACTTAAAACGGGAGGGGGGGAGTGGGAATCCATTGCATCTTTGTGAGGTCTTTTGCCCACCCCAACCTCCTCTCTCGCTCACCGAACCCTGGAGAGCTTTTCTTCAAAGAAAATCAAAATAAAATCAGAACACGCAAAACACGCACACACATATGGATCCAGGCCTAATATATCAGCTCCCCCGCCCCTCCCCCGTGGGGATTTACCAGATGTGGCTCAATAGGGCCTTAATAAACAGAAACAGGACTGGGTGGAAACGATGGAGTGGAGATGCTTTGGAATTCAAAGCCCCCCCCCAACCTCCCACTTGGAGTAGCGACCTTCCACCAGGTTGTAAATTGTTCCCTGCATGATTAAAAGTTGAATGCCCAGGTGGTGCCCTTTCCTAGCAGGCATGAAACTACTTTAACAGGCCTCTCTCTCTCTCTCTCTCTCTCTCTCTCTCTTCCCTTTCTTTTCTTTTCTTTCCTTCCTCCTTCCTTTCTTCCCTTTTTCTTTCTTCCCTTCTTCCTTTCTTCCCTTTATTTTCTCTCCTTTCTTCTGTTCTTTTTTCTCCCTTTCTTTTTTCTTTCCTTTCCTCCTTCCTTCTGTTTCTTTCTCTTTTCCTTCCTTTCTTCCCTCCCTCCCTCTCTTGTTTTCTGTCCTTCCTTCCTTCCTTTTCCTTCCTTCCCTTCCTTTTTTCTTTCCTTTCTTTCCTCCTTCCTTTCTTCCCTTTATTTTCTCTCCTTTCTTTTCTTTTTTCTTCCTTTCTTTTTTCTTTCCTTTCCTCCTTTCTTCACTCCCTTTCCCATTTTTTCTCCTTCTTTCCCTTTTTTCTCTTTTCTTTCCTTTCCTTTCCTTTCTCTTTCCTTCCTTTCTTCCCTTTATTTTTTTGTTCTTTTTTCTTCCTCTTTCCTTTCTTTCTCTTTTTCTCTTTCCTTCCCTTTCTTTCCTCCTTCCTTTCTTCCCTTTATTTTCTCTCCTCTTTTGTTCTTTTTTCTTCCTTTCTTTCCTTAATTTTTTCTTTTCTTTCCTCCTTCCTTGTTTCTTTCTTTTCCTTCCTTTCTTCCCTCCCTTTCCCGTTTTTTCTGTCCTTCCTTCCTTTTCCTTCCTTCCCTTCCTTTTTTCTTTCCTCCTTCCTTCCTTCCCTTTATTTTCTCTCCTTTCTTTTGTTCTTTTTTCTTCCTTTCTTTCCTTAATTTTTTCTTTCCTTTCCTCCTTCCTTCCATTTTTCTTTCTTTCTTTCTTTTCCTTCCTTTCTTCCCTCCCTTTCCCAGTTTTTCTCCTTCCTTCCTTCTCCTTCTCTTTTTTCCTTTCCTTTCCTTCCCTTTCTCTTTCCTTCCTTTCTTCCCCTTATTTTCTCTTTCTTTTGTTCTTTTTTCCTCTTCCTTTTTCTTTCTTTCTTTTCTTCCTTCCTTCCTTCCTTCCTTCCTTTCTTTCTTCCTTTCTTTCTTTTCTTTCTCTTTCTTTCCCTTTCTTTTCTTTCTTTCTCTTTCTTTTCCTTCCTTTCTTCCCTCCCTCATTTTTTCTCTCCTTCCTTTCTTTCCCTTTCTTTTCCTTCCTTTCTTCCCTCCCTCATTTTTTCTCTCCTTCCTCCCTCCCCTCCCCTCCCCTCCCCTCCCCTCTCTTCCCTCTCCTTATCCAAAGCTAAATCTAAAACCACTGCACTGTTTGTGGAAAGAACATAAGAACCTAAGAAGAGCCATGCTGAATCAGGCCAAAGCCCATCGAGTCCAGCATTCTGTGTTACACAGTGGCCCACCAATTGTACATGGGGATCTTGAGGAGAAAGAGAAGGCAAAACCCTCCCTTTCCCTTGACCCCCAACAAATGGTACTCAAGGGAATCCTGCCTGCCTCAACCAACATAGAGGCGGCACATGGACATCCGTTTTAATAACCACCGATACACTTGGCCTCCATGAATCTATCTAGCCCTGCCTTGAAGCTGTCAAGGCTGACAGCTGTCACGACCCCTTCAGGAAGTGAATTCCATAAATCAACGACCCTCTGGGTGAAGAAATATTTCCCTTTATTTGTCCTCACTTTCTTAGCTATGAGCTTTAGGGAGTGCCCCCTTGTCCTGGTATTGTGTGATAGAGAAAAGAATTTTTCTCTATCCACCTTTTCTATCCCATGCATGATTTTATACACTTCGATCAAGTCACCCCTTAAACGCCGTCTTTCAAGGCTGAAGAGACCAAGGCATTGCAATCTGGTTTCATAAGGGAGGCGCTCCATTTCCTTGATCATTCTTGTTGCCCTTCTTTGCACCTTTTCCAGTTCCATTATATCCTTCTTGAGGTGTGGTGACCAGAACTGTACACAGTACTCCAAGTGTGGTCTCACCATCGATTTGTACAGAGGCAATACAACACTTGCTGACTTATTTTCGATCCCCTTCCTAATCATGCCAAGCATGGAATTTGCTTTTTTTTACTGCTGCTGCGCATTGGGTTGACATCTTCATCGAGCTGTCCACCAAAACCCCAAGATCCCTTTCTTGGGTTGTCTCAGAAAGTTTGGTCCCCATCAGTTGGTAAGTATAATTGGGGTTCTTTGCCCCATGTGCATAACTTTGCACTTGTTTAGGTTAAAATGCATTTGCCACTTTGTTGCCCACTCACACAATTTCGAGAGATCCTTCTGGAGCTCCCGACAATCAGTTTCACTTTTCACTACCCGGAACAATTTGGTGTCATCAGCAAACTTGGCTACCTCACTACCTCACCACTTCTCACTTCTCTCCATCTAGAGACTTGTCCATTTATTGCCACCCTTTGCTTCCTACAATTTAGCCAGTTACCAATCCAGGACAAGACCTGTCCTCTAATTCCGTGGCTGAAGAGCTTTTTTAGGAGCCTTTGGTGAGGGACTTTGTCAAAAGCCTTTTGAAAGTTAAGATATACAATATCAACTGGGGCCCCTTTATCTATGTATTTATTTACACCCTCAAAGAATTCTAACAAGTTAGTAAGACATGATTTGCCTTTGCAGAAACCATGTTGATTTTCTTTCAGCAATGCCTGTTTTTCTATGTGCCCTGTAATTTTATCTTTAATAATGGTTTCCATCAGTTTGCCTGGAACTGAGGTTAGACTGACTGGTCTATAGTTTCCTGGATCACCTCTGGATCCTTTCTTGAAGATCGGGGTTATATTTGCTTCCCTCCAATCCTCCGGTACAGTGCCTGATCTTAGAGAAAGATTGTATATTTTAGCTAGAAGTTCAGCAATTTCACACTTGAGTTCCTTGAGAATTCTAGGGTGGATGCCATCTGGACCCGGCGATTTGTTGACGTTTAGTTTAGAAAGGCATGCAAGAACATCTTCCTTGTTTATCTCTATCAGGTTTAATTCTTCTATTTCCCTCCCTGGGAAAACTAATTCAGTGGCAGGCAAATGTTCTCTATCCTCCTCGGTGAAAACGGAGGCAAAGAAGTCATTTAGCCTCTCAGCAATCTCCTTGTCTTCTCTGATTATCCCCTTCTGACCATTGTTATCAAGTGGCCCAACTGATTTTCTGGTTGGGTTCCTGCTTCTGATGTACTTAAAAAAGGTTTTGTTATTATTTTTAATATTCTTGGCTATATGCTCCTCAAAGTCTCTCTTGGCATCACACACTGACAGCCCCTGCAGAGTCCAGGGCCGATCTGCGCTCTCTTGCGCCTGGAAGAGCAGGAGAGGATTCAGACCACCCGATGCATTTTCTCCAATGGATCAAAAAAAAGGGGGGGGTCTGGATGGTGGTCCATTGTTGACCCTCCCGTGCAGAGTTTCTCAACATTGTCCCCTTGAGAAGACGTGTGGACTTCCGCTCCCGGGATTCCCCAGCCAGGAAGTTGATGGGACTAAAAGACCACCGATCTTTAAAGTTCTATTCATCTTTGACCCACCTCAGTTTAGTCACCATTCAAAGTTACGACGGCACTAAAAAAAATGGGACCTAGAACTGGTCCTTGCATTTACACCCGTCACAACACTCCCCACCACCCTGCGATCGAAATTTGGGCATTTGGCCACTGACTCATCTTTATGACGGTCGCAGCGTCCCAAGATCATGTTTTCCCCCCTATGTGACCTTTTGACAAGCAAAGTCCATGGGGGCGAAGCCGGATTCACTTAACAATGGCTTGTTCACTTAACAGTTATGGCAAAAAAAAAGGTAAAAAAACCCAACAGAAAGTTTGGTTTTAATTGTGGGCGTACATTTTGCTGCCCATCACAGAGAATAGAATAGAATAGAATAGAATAGAATAGAATAGAATAGAATAGAATAGAATAGAATAGAATAGAATAGAATAGAATAGAATAGAATAGAAAATATGGAATAGAATGGAATAGACATACAGAATAGAATAGAATAGAATAGAATAGAATAGAATAGAATAGAATAGAATAGAATAGAATAGAATAGAATAGAATAGAATAGAAAATATGGAATAGAATGGAATAGACATACAGAATAGAATAGAATAGAATTACAGAGTAGAATAGAATAGAATAGAATAGAATAGATTTCAGAATAAGAATAGAATAGAATAGAATTACAAAGAATAGAATAGAATAGACATACAGAATAGAATAGAATAGAATAGAATAGAATAGAATAGAATAGAATAGAATAGAATAGAATAGAATAGAATAGAATAGAATAGAATAGAAAATATGGAATGGAATGGAATAGATATACAGAATAGACATTCAGAATAGAATAGGAATAGAATAGAATAGGAATCGAATAGAATAGAATTAGAACAGAAAATAGAATAGAATAGAATAGAATGGAATGGAATGGAATGGAATAGACATACAGAATAGACATTCAGAATAGAATAGAATAGGAATAGAATAGGAATCGAATCGAATCGAATAGAAGCTGGAAGGGACCTTGGAGGTCATCTATTCTAACTCCCTAGTCAGGCAGGAGACCCCATATCATTTCAGACAAATAGCTGTCCGGTCTCTTCTTAAAAACCTCCAGTGTTGAAGCGCCCACGATTTCTGGTGGCAAGCTGTTCCACTGGTTAATTGTCCTCCCTGTCAGGAAGTTTCTCCTTAATTCCAGGTTGCTTCTCTCCTTGATAATTCCCACCGTTTCTTGTCCTGCCCTCTGGTGCTGGTATTTACCTTATTTATTGCCTGCTTTATTGAGTTCAGCCTGCACTGAGCAGAGGGGGTTGACTAGACGGCCTCTAAGCCAAGGTCGCTCCCAACAGCTAGGATTCTATGACAAACTTGACTTTTCTCCTGGGCCACAATCTTCCTTCAATGTTTTAAGGTCACCTGCAGTGGGAGGGAGATTTGAGTGGGTGGGTCGGGGGGGGGCAAGGTTGTGGGTGGTGGGTAAAGGCCATTTCGGCCTGCATGCAATAAAGAACAGCAGGTGGATTTGCAGTGAAATCCAGTGTGGATTAAAAACAGCCAAGAATTTCGGGTTCCTTGGAAGAAAAAACGAAGTTTATTAAGATTTTAAGTTGTTCCCTGATGCCTTGGTTTCCCCTGAGCTCTTCAAACCGTGGTTTCCTCAGTCTTTTACAGGCCTCCTTCAACAGTGGGGGGTGGAGGGGAAAGAAAATCAGAATTAATATGGAACAGCAGTAAATATAGGAAGGCCTCGACTGTACTCCCTACGTGATTGTTGAGTAATAATGCTGCAAAGGTAAAAGCTACGAATTAAACCAGCGTCTGCAGCCGGCGACTTTGAGATACCCTTTTTCCCCCTACGGCTGCAGAAAACCCACTTGGAACCGAACCGGTTCCGAAGGAACAATTGTTTTGTTCTGTTTGAAGAAATTCATCTGGGCTTCACTTCCAGACATTCTCCCCTTTAGGGATGTGTGTTTCTGAAATCATCTGAAACACAGTTTTTTGGGGTTGTTTTTTTTAAAAAAAACTGTTCTATTGCAATATTCCCTGAACCTCCAAAGTCTGCGGGAATTGCGTCTGAAATAATTCAAAATTCATGCTTTCTGACTCCTAAACCCATGCTGCTGGGGAAAGGAGAGGGTTAGGGCTGTGCTGACTAAGGGCAGAAGAAGATGGGGACCCCCCCTCCCCTCCATTGGAATTGTGGGGGGAGAGATCCACAGACAGGGGGAAAAATAGCTTTCTCCGACGCAGGAGTCAAATCCCCAAATTTCTTTTGGAAAATCAGCCATTGTACCCTCCATCTACATCCAAATTATTGCAAGGAACTCCCCCCCCCCCCGGCTGTGTTGGCAGAATCTTTTTGCTCAGTTCGTGGCATTTTCTGGATATCCGACACCCCTGAGTGATAACGGGGGGACTGCAAAGTTGAAAAGTTGGGGGGGATGGCAACCCAGGCTGCGCGGATTTCAGGGGAAGGCAGCCCCGGTATTGCACAAACTCTCGCTTTCCAGGAAAACCTGCGTCAGACCTGTGCAGTGGAGGAATTCGCACAACCGTCCCCCCGTGAAGTGGGCAGCGAGGAACCTGGGCCGAATCTGGCATCCTGGGTTCAAGAGCGGAGCATCCCTAGGGCTTAATAAACAAAGCTGCATTTCAGCGGATTACAGTCCTCAGGAGATTAAATCCGTATCCTTGGCAATCCTACGGATTCCAGTATGGCTGTTGAATTCCCTCCCCCCCCCGCTGTTTTTCACAACCCCAGGAACTTCCTGCTCCTCTCTCATCCAATTTACTAGCCGAGTCCAACCTGGTTTAGGCTCTCCAGATTAGCCATGGTTAACTTCTGGGCGAGTTATCTAGGCAGCTTTTAAGGCACAGTCTCAGTTCAGCCAGTCCTAGAGCCAACAGTCCTTTCTTCCGAGATCGGGGTGGATTTCCCCCCCCCCTTCTAGGGTCCACCAGGTGTCCCCTCCAAACCTCGACCAGCTCGGACCCTGCTTAGCTGCCAGATGTCATCTCAAAAAAAAGGGACAGCTGGCAAGGGCACCACAAACCTGGGCTCCAACCCAGGAACCACTAATGTCTCAGACCCTTGGGGGGGGTGTCCAGCCTTTTTTTGGGGGAGGGGGCGCAGGAGATCAGAAGATGCTGCCCCAGAGAGAAAGCTTGGGGTGCCAACCTCCCCAAGCCGGCCAGAAGGGCACGCTCAAGAGGCAGGTTGACCTCCACCTGCCACGTCCCCCTGTGTGCCCGGTCTCAGAGACCCCCTGGGCTGGCCCTCCGGGGGTCGCTGTCCTGCTCATACCGGTACTGGTATCCCTCCATCTGATCCCGGCAGGCCTCGCGCAGATTGTTCATCCACCGCTTGATGCCCCGTCGGTTCAGGTACAGCACCATCAGGAAGACCAGCCCGATCAGCGCCAGGACCAGGCCCAGAAAGACGTAGGATACTGTCTCCAGCTCCTTCGGTTCCGGACCCCCGACGGGCTCCAGCAGACCCCAGGCCGCCCCTTCCTCCAGGCACTTGAGCTGGCCGGGCCTCAGGCGCAAAAGCAGCGCGTCCTGCAGCGGCGGTGGGGCAGCGCAGCGCAGCTCCCTCCGATCCGGCGCCCGCCAGGTGGCGTTGCCCAGCCAGAGCAGCAACGGTCGCAGAGCGGGGCAGTCGCAAGTCAGAGGATTGCCCGCCAGCTGCAGGCGCAGCAGCGGCGCCGCCGCCCCCAGCCCCTCGGGCCGCGGCGCCTGCAGCGAGTTGTTGCGCGCATCCAGCTCTTGCAGAGAGGACGGCAGCGCCCAGCCCGGAGGCAGAGCGCGCAGCCCGTTGCCAGCCACTTCCAGCCGGGCCAGGCTGAGGTTGGCCAGCGCCCAGCCCAGCAGCTCCTCGGCCGGACGGCCGGACGGCAGCGCCCCGTTCAAGCCAAGCCGCTGCAAGCGGGCGCAGAAGAGGAAGGCGCCGGGCGAGACGCGACGCAGCGGATTGTGGCTTAAATCCAAGGCGGCCAGGGACGGCAGCCCGGCGAAAGCCGCTTCTTCCAGCGCTTCGATGCGGCTCCGGAGCAAGGCCAGCAACGTTAAGTGGAGCAGCGGGCGCCGAGCCGAGCCCCGCGGCCCCAAGCCGCCGGCGAAGGCCCCCCGGCCCAGGACGGTCAGGTTCCCGCCGACTACGGTCAGGTTACGGACGGCGGACGGCAGGTCTGCCGGCGGCTCCTGCAGCTGCACGAAGCGGCACTGCACCGTGTCCGGCGTGGCGAACCAGAAGCAGGGCGAGCAGACCCGGCCCTGCAGCGGAGGGAGCAGCAGGAGGAGCAGCAGGAGCGGAGGGGCCCGAGCGAGGCCGGGCGGGCGCCGGGCCATGCTAGCCCCGTGCCGGCATCCCCGCGGGCGCGGCCCGGGAGGGCTGCCGGCCGGCTTTTCAGCTGCTCCGCCGCCGGGACGGCCGAGCGAGCGAGCGAGCGATGGTTTCGACGGCAGCCGGAGGGAACCTGAGGTGAGGCTGCTCCGGACGGGGCTGGTGGGAGGCGGGGAGAGCGGAGGAGGCTGTCCCGGCTCGGTTCCGGGGAGGGAGGGGGGAGGGAGGGGGGAGGGGGGGCGCGGGTGTCGAGGGGGGGCGCCTGCTTGGGTCTCCTCCGCCGCGGCCGGTTGCTGGGATGCTTTGCAGATGGGGATGCCCTCCGGCTCTCTGCACGTTCTCAGAGGCTGTTTCTTGCCTGGCTCTGGTTTGGGGGCGTCGGACGGTTGGATGGGCAGAAGGGAGCCCCGACTTTGGCGCTTGGCACCCTCCGACTCTCTGCACGTTCTCAGAGTCTCTGTTTCTTGCCTGCCTCTGGTTTGGAGAGTGGGCAGTAGGGAGCCCCGGCTTGGGCGCCTGGCAGCCTCCGGCTCTCTGCACGTTCTCAGAGGCGTCGTCTCTTGCCTGGCTCTGGTTTGGGGGCGTCGGACGGTTGGATGGGCAGAAGGAAGTCCCGGCTTTAGCGCTTGGCACCCTCCGGCGCTCTGCCCGTTCTCAGAGGCGCTCTCTCTTCCTGTCTTTCGGGCACGTTGGCTCTCTGCACATTCTCCGAGGCGCTGTCTCTTCCTGCCTTTTTCTTTCGGGACGTCTGACGACGGAGCCAGCGGAAGGGAGCCCCGACTTGGGCGCCTGGCCCTCTCCGGCTCTTTGCACGTTCTCAGAGGCTCTGTCTCTGTGCCTGCCTCTTGTTTGGGGACGCCGGGCGATGGATGAGCAGAAGGGAGCCCTGGCCTGGCATCCTTAGGTTTTCTGCACGTCCTCAGAGGGACTCCCTCTTGCCTGCCTTTCCTTGCAGGACGCCGGACGGGGGAGTGGGCAGAAGCACCCTCCGGCTCTCTGCACGTTCTCAGAGGGTTTCTCTGTGCCTGCCTCTTCTTTGGGGGGCGGCGTCGGACGGCGGGGCGGACGGAGCGGCTCTTCTCCCCACGCTATCTGAGCAGCGAGTCCGGTAGATGGGAGAGGCGAGGCAAGGCAGAAGTCGCGTGGCTGCGCCCGGGGCGGTGCGGCGCTGTGTGTGGGTGGGTGGGTGGGTGGGGGAGGACGGATGGTGGGGGGAGCCTGAGGCTGGAAGGAGACCTGTGAAGGTCGCAGGAACACGGTGCCCGGGACGACCCGACGTTTTTCTCTTGGAGATGCAGGTCGTAAGGACAGGAGTGGATCGATTTATCTAAGGGTTACACTTTTTAATTTGATTTTAACCCACTAAGGAGGTAGACTTGGAGAGCAGGAAGACCCCTGGATGGAGAGTGAGGAGGAGGAGGTCCTGGAAGCTGCATGCATGGAAAGACGGGGATGGATGGGCATTCACACATGCAGGTCAGCAACGGAGACCCTACTGCGTGCAACCTGAATTAAGCCTGGATAGAGGAGCAGGTTCTCCTGCTTTGGGGAGAGATTGGGGACACCCCTCCCACAAAGCGACCTTGGCGCATCTTAACTGGGTCTTGATCGCCACACATTTATGATAATAATCATAATAATGAAGTTGGAAGGGACCTTGGAGGTCATCTAGTCCAACCCCCTGCTCAGGCAGGAAACCCTAGACCATTTCAGACAAAGGGCTGTCCAGTCTCTTCTTAAAAACCTCCAGTGTTGGAGCATTCACCGCTTCTGGAGGCAGGTAGTTCCACGGGTTAATTGTTCTCACTATCAGGAAGTTTCTCCTTAGTTCCAGGTTGCTTCTCTCCGTGATGAGTTTCCATCCGTTGCTTATTGTCCTGCCTTCAGGGGCTTTGGAGAAGAGCTTGACTCCCTCTTCTTTGGGGCAGCCCCTGAGATACTGGAAGATACAAAAAGGTCTGGGTAGTGGACGTGGCAGTGCCTGGAGACAGCAGAATAGACGAGAAAGAACTGGAGAAGATAACAAAATACAAAGACCTACAAATAGAAATAGAAAGACTGGGGCAAAAGCAAGCAAGGGTAGTACTAATAGTAATAGGCGCATTGGGTGCAATCCCAAAACAGCTGGAGCACCACTTGAACACCATCATCGGCATTGACAAATTCGCCATGAGTCAATTGCAAAAGGCAGCCTTCCTAGGAACCGCTTCCATCCTGCGACGAGATGTGTAATATATCATCAAGCATCCACATCTGCCTATCCCAGGTCCTTGGGAAGGACTCGATAGATAGACAGAATGCCAAATTCAGTCTGAACATCTGGCTGACTGTGCGATGATCCATAATAATAATAATAAAGTTGGAAGGGACTTTGGAGGTCATCTAATCCAACCCCCTGCTCAGGTAGGAAACCTTATACCATTTTGAACAAATGGCTGTCCAGTCCCTACTTAAAAACTTCCAGTGTTGGAGCATTCACACCTTCTGGAGGCAGGTAGTTCCACTGGTTAATTGTCCTCACTGTCAGGAAGTTTCTCCTTAGTTCCAGGTTGCTTCTCTCCTTGATTAGTTTCCATCTGTTGCTTCTTATCCTGCCTTCAGGCGCTTTGGAGGATAGCTTGACTGCCTCTTCTTTGGGGCAGCCCCTGAGAGATTGGAAGACTGCCTATCCTGTCCCCCCTCATCCTTCTCTTCATTAGACTAGACATATACCCAATTCCAGCAACCGTTCCTGATATGTTTTAGCCTCCAGTCCCCTAATCATCTCTGTGGCTCTTCTCTGCACCCTTTCTAGAGTCTCAGCATCTTTTTTACATCGTGGTGACCAAAACTGGATGCAGGATTCCAAGTGTGGCCTCACCAAGGCCTTGTAAAGTAGTATTAATACTTCACAGGATCTTGATTCTCTCCCTCTGTTAATGCAGCCCAGCACTGAGTTGGCCTTTTTGGACGCTGCAGCACACGGCTGGCTCCTATCTAAGGGATTGTCCACTAGGACTCCGAGGTCTCTCTCTCAGTTGATACTATTGAGCAAACAGTCACTAAATGAAATTTGTAAGTCGAGGACTCCCTACATTTTGTTGAACTTTTATAGCAAAAACCTCCCAAGAGTCTATGAGTGAATCACGCCAAGACAATTCTTGTTGTTGTTTTTTGGCCGGTTTTATTGTCTCTTTTTGCCATCTGAGAGACGTTTTTGAATGGAGACATTCTGTTTTTAGCTCCAGTTCGATTCCATTTCTCTCCATCTTATTTTGGGCTTTAAAACGATTTGAAAAAGACTTGAAAAAAAATTAAATTGCTGCCTTTTGAGCGTGTGTTGAAATAGAAAGGGATGAAAGCGGAGAAGATGAGAAATTGGGGAGGGTCTGTTAATGGGCTGAGGGCCTTCCTGGAAAAGAGTTTCTGATGGACCTTTGATGGGGGGGGCAGCTTAGTTTAAAAAGAAAAAAGAAAAAAAATATGTATCTCACCAGATCTGCCTGATATTGTTTCAAACACCTGCTTTTTCCAAAGAGGGCATCTACCTTCTTTTGTCTTTTATAAATCAATTTTTATAATTTTTTTTACAAAGAATATAAGAAGCAACCCAAACTAGGATGGATGGATGGGTGGGTATAGGGAGGGAGGGAAGGAAGGAAGGAAGAAGGAAGGAAGGTAGAAGGAAGGAAGGAAGAAAGAAGGAAGGAAGAAGAAAGGAAGGAAGGAAGAAGGACACAAGAAGGAAGGAAAAAAGAAGAGGAAGGGAAGGAGAAGGAACAAAGAAAAGAGAAAGTGACAAAGAAAGAGAATGAAAGAAAGAAAGAAGAAAGGAAGGAAGGAAAGAGGAAGAGGAAGGGAAGGAGAAGGAAGGAAAGAAAGTGACAAAGAAAGAGAGAATGAAAGAAAGAAAGAGAAGAAAGGAAGGAAGGAAAGAGGAAGAGGAAGAGGAAGGGAAGGAGAAGGAAGGAAGGAAAGAGAAAGTGACAAAGAGAGAGAATGAAAGAAAGAAAGAAGAAAGGAAGGAAGGAAAGAGGAAGGGAAGGAGAAGGAAGGAAGGAAAGAGAAAGTGACAAAGAAAGAGAATGAAAGAAAGAAGGAAGGAAGGAAAAAAGGGAGAGGAAGGAAAGAAGGAGGAAGGAAGCAAAGAACGAGAGAAAAACAAAAAGAAAAAGGAGAGAGGGAGAAAAGAAGGAAAGAAAGGAAGAGGGAGAGAGAGAAAGAAGGAAAGAAAGGAAGGAAAGGAGAGAGAGACAAGGAAGGGTGGGAGGGAGGGAGGGAGGGAGGAAGGAAGGACAGAAAAGGGGGAGAGGAAAGAAAGAATAAAAGGAAGGAAGGAAAGAAAGAAAGAAAGAAGCAAAATGATGGAAGGAGAGAATAATAGGAGAAAGAGAGGAAAAAAAACCTCACTTTAGAATTAGTTGCATTTTAACCGCTCCTGAATTCCGTTTGAATTGTGTTGTATTGTTTCAGACTCCGGCGACCGCTTTGCTGCTGCCAGTCGGGAAGGTGCTTTAATTGTGCATTTTAAGTGACATTGCAAGAAGCACGAACAGTCAAAGAATGGAACGAACCTGCTCCCTTTTTTTCTGTTACTCAGGTTTTTCTCCCCCCCCAATCCTCAAAACCACAACGTACATTTTCCCTCCCCCCACCATTTCATGCACACACAAAAAAAAAGGTCTACAGTTAGAACATAAGAACATAAGAAGAGCCCTGCTGAATCAGGCCGAAGCCCATCGAGTCCAGCATTCTGTGTCACACAGTGGCCCACCAAATGTACATGGGCATCTTGAGCAGAAAGAGAAGGCAAAACCCTCCCTTTCCCTTGACCCCCAACAAATGGGACTCAAGGGAATCCTGCCTGCCTCAACCAACATAGAGGCGGCACATGGACATCCGTTTTAATAACCACCAATACACTTGGCCTCCATGAATCTGTCTAGCCCTGCCTTGAAGCTGTCAAGGCTGACAGCTGTCACGACCCCTTCTGGAAGTGAATTCCATAAACCGACGACCCTCTGGGTGAAGAAATATTTCCCTTTATTTGTCCTCACTTTCTTAGCTATAAGCTTTAGGGAGTGCCCCCTTGTCCTAGTATTGTGTGATAGAGAAAAGAATTTTTCTCTATCCACCTTTTCTATCCCATGCATGATTTTATACACTTCGATCAAGTCACCCCTTAAACGCCGTCTTTCAAGGCTGAAGAGACCAAGGCATTGCAATCTGGTTTCATAAAGGAGGCGCTCCATTTCCTTGATCATTCTTGTTGCCCTTTTTTGCACCTTTTCCAGTTCCATTATATCCTTCTTGAGGTGCGGGGACCAGAACTGTACACAGGACTCCAAGTGTGGTCTCACCATCGATTTGTACAGAGGCAATACAACACTTGCTGACTTATTTTCGATTCCCTTCCTAATCATGCCAAGCATGGAATTTGCTTTTTTTTACTGCTGCTGCGCATTGGGTTGACATCTTCATCGAGCTGTCCACCAAAACCCCAAGTTGTTGTTGTTGTTGTTTCTTCTGGTCCTCATTCCACACACCCCCCTTTTTTTGCAGTTTGCAAACTCCAGCGGGGAAAAACTGCAAAAAAAAAGGCTCCGGAGCTAACATGGATTTGGCTTAGCCGAATCTTGGCTGCCTTTCCATTTTGAATCATTTTCGGGAGATCTTCTCTGGCAGGTCCCAGCCTCCAGAGGCCGCAGAGATTGCAGATGAAGCAGTTTCCAAAATATCTTCTGGACTTTATGTGGCTTCCTCAATCACTTGGCCCCGTCTGGTTGGCTTACGTGATTCTTGTTGCCACGATATATATATAAAAAAAGACGTTGGGAAGAGCAACAAGGATGATCAGGGGACTGGAGGCTAAAACATATCAGGAACGGTTGCTGGAATTGGGGATGTCTAGTTTAACGAAGAGAAGGACGAGGGGGGACAGGATAGGCAGTCTTCCAGTATCTCAGGGGCTGCCCCAAAGAAGAGGGAGTCAAGCTATCCTCCAAAGCCCCTGAAGAAGGCAGGACAAGAAGCAACGGATGGAAACTCACCAAGGAGAGAAGCAACCTGGAACTAAGGAGAAACTTCATGACAGTTAGAACAATTAACCAGTGGAACCGCCTGCCTCCAGAAGCGGTGAATGCTCCAACACTGGAAGTCTTTAAGAAGAGACTGGACAGCCATTTGTCTGAAATGGTCTAGGGTTTCCTGCCTGAGCAGGGAGTTGGACTAGATGACCTCCAAAGTCCCTTCCAACTCTATTCTATTCTAAGAGATTGGACAGCCATTTGTCCGAAATGGTATAAGGTTTTCTGCCTGAGCTGGGGGTTGGACTAGATGACCTCCAAGGTCCCTTCCAACTTCATCATCATCATCATCATTACTACTACTACTACTACTACTACTACTACTACTACTACTATTATTATTATTATTATTATTATTATTATTATTATTATTATTATTATTATTATTATTATTATTATTATTATCATTACCCCTGCCTCCTGGCTCTGGTGGATTGGGTAGATGTAACTGGGAAAGGACAGTCCTTCAAATAACAGGGAGGGAGCCACCACGGAGAAGGCCCTTCCTTCTTCTGGGTCCCACCAGATGGACCTCCTCAAGAGAGGAGACCCAGAGCATCAGACTCTAGAAAGAGGGCAGAGAAGAGCAACAAGGAGGCTAAAACACATAAGGAACGGTTGCTGGAACTCTGTAGGTCTAGTTTGAGGAAGAGAAGGACGAGGGGGGACAGGATAGTAGTGTCCCAATATCTCAGGGGTTGCCCCAAAGAAGAGGGAGTCAAGCTCTTCTCCAAAGCCCCTGAAGGCAGGACAAGAAGCAACGGGTGGAAAACAATCAAGGAGAGAAGCAATCTGGAATTAAGGAGAAATTTCCTGACAGGGAGAACAATTAACCAGTGGAACTCCTTGCCTCCAGAGGTTGTACGTCTCCATCCCTGGAGTTTTTAAAAGAAGAGAGTGGACACCAGAAGGCAGGACAAGAAGCGACAGATGGAAACTAATCAAGGAGAGAAGCAACCTGGAACTAAGGAGGAATTTCCTGACAGGGAGAACAAATTAACCAGTGGAACTCCAGGGGGGTTGGACTAGATGACCTCCAAGGTACCTTGCAACCTGCTCATTCTGTCATGGTGCTATTCCCAGAGGATTCCAGAGGTAGAAATGCTTTGCTTTCACCTGGGATAACGGAGGTAGTCTCCGACTTGGGAGCAGAACGGAGTCCAACATTTATGTGGCTAAGTGAAAGCGCGGTTCAGTGAGTTTTGCCTCGAATTACGACCTTTCTCGCCGCAGTTCTCACTGCATTCGTTAAGTTGGTAAGAGGGTGGTTAAGGGAATCTGGTTTCCCCATTGGATTTGCTTGTCAGAAGATTGCAAAAAAAAAAGGGATCACGTCACACACACCCACCCACCCACCCACACCCACACACACACAAACACACACCCCAGGACGCTGCGACCGTCGTAAATCTGAAAGAGTTGCCAAGCGTCAAAATTTGGATCACGTGACACCAGGTTGCTGCATCGGTCGTACGTGTAAAAAAAAATGGTCCTAAGACACTTTTTTTCAGCGGCGTCGTAACTTTGAGGCGTCACTCAATGAATTGTTGTTAAGTTGAGGACTAGCTGTAATAAGCTGGCCGAAATTGAGCACCAAGTAATAATAATAATAATAATAATAATAATAATAATAATAATAATAATAATAATAATAATAATAATAAAAGTTGGAAGGGACCTTGGAGGTCATCTAGTCCAACCCTCTATAATAAAGTTGAAAGGGACCTTGGAGGTCATCTAGTCCAACCCCCTGCTCAGGCAGGAAACCCTATACTGTTTCGGACAAATGGCTGTCCAGTCTCTTCTTAAAAACTTCCAGTATTGGAGCATTCACGGCTTCTGGAGGCAAGGAGTTCCACTGGTTAATTGTTCTCAGTGTCAGGAAGTTTTCCCTTAGTTCCAGGCTGCTTCTCTCCTTGATGAGTTTCCATCCGTTGCTTCTTGTCCTGCCTTCTTCAGGGGCTTTGGAGAATAGCTTGACTCCCTCTTCTTTGGGGCAGCCCCTGAGATACTGAAAGGCTGCTATCATGTCCCCTCTCGTCCTTCTCTTCATTAAATTAGACAGACCCAATCCCAGCAACCATTCTTCATATGTTTTAGCCTCCAGTCCCCTGATCCTCTTTGTTGCTCTTCTCTGCCCTCTTTCTAGAGTCTGATGCTCTGGGTCCCCTCTCTTGAGGAGGTCCATCTGGTGGGACCCAGAAGAAGGAAGGGCCTTCTCCGTGGTGGCTCCCTCCCTGTTATTTGAAGGACTGTCCTTTCCCAGTTACATCTACCCAATCCACCAGAGCCAGGAGGCAGGGGTAATAATAATAATAATAATAATGGTGATGATGATGATGATGTTGGAAGGGACCTTGGAGGTCATCTAGTCCAACCCCCTGCTCAGGCAGGAAACCCTATACCATTTCGGACAAATGGCTGTCCAGTCTCTTCTTAAAAGCTTCCAGTGTTGGAGCATTCACCGCTTCTGGAGGCAGGTGGTTCCACTGGTTAAGTGTTCTCACTGTCAGGAAGTTTCTCCTTAGTTCCAGGTTGCTTCTCTCCTTGGCTAGTTTCCATCTGTTGCTTCTTATCCTGCCTTCAGGCGCTTTGGAGGATAGCTTGACTGCCTCTTCTTTGGGGCAGCCCCTGAGAGATTGGAAGACTGCCTATCCTGTCCCCCCTCGTCCTTCTCTTCATTAAACTAGACATACCCAATTCCAGCAACCGTTCCTGATATGTTTTAGCCTCCAGTCCCCTAATCATCTCTGTGGCTCTTCTCTGCACCCTTTCTAGAGTCTCAGCATCTTTTTTGCATTGTGGTGACCAAAACTGGATGCAGGATTCCAAGTGTGGCCTTACCAGGCCTTGTAAAGTGGTATTAACCCTTCACCTGATCTTGATTCTCTCCCTCTGTTAATGCAGCCAAGCACTGAGTTGGCTTTTTTGGCCACTGCAGCACACGGCCGGCTCCTATTTAGGTGATTGTCCACTAGGACTCCGAGGTCCCTCTCACAGTTACTACTATTGAGCAAGGTACCCCCTATACTCTACCTGTGCATTTGGTTTTTCTTGCCTAAATGTAGAACCTTCCTTTTTTCACTCTTTGGGGAAACTGCTAATTCTCACAACTCAGTTTCTGCGTGGCTGGAACAAGGCAATACGTTTAACCTGTTTTGAAATGGAAGTTTTTGTTTAATGAAACCCGTCTCCCGGCCGTGTGGCCCCCTTGCTGTCCTTCACAGACTTTCATTGTGTCTTAATCTAGCAGGTTGAGAGGACTGAGGCTGGCTGGGGATGAAAGGGATTGTAGTCCCAGGGGACGGCTGTGACATCTTGGCGAGGAGAGAGAAGGAAAAAAAAAAGGGTGGGGGGAGAGGTGAGATACCAAACGCGCATCGTTCGAGGACCTGATTTCTCTCATAAGTGCTCCGCCAGTAAAGGAGGAGATGCACACGGCAAATCGATAAAAAAAAAAACCTCAGAAGGATTTGCGGGCAAATGCAGAACGACAACTTAACCTTAAAAAAATAAACAGTACAGTAATGGTATTTTTCTGGCTAGGAAATCCTTCTTGAAAGGACCTTGTCACGGAGTGAGGTTTTAATCGCCAGAATAACAGAATAACAAGAGTTGGAAGGGACCTTGGAGGTCATCTAGTCCAGCCCCCTGCTCAGGCAGGAAACCCTATACCATTTCGGACAAAGGGCTGTCCAGTCTCTTCTTAAAAACTTCCACTGTTGGAGCATTCACCGCTTCTGGAGGCGGGTGGTTCCACTGGTGAATTGTTCTCACTGTCAGGAAGTTTCTCCTTAGTTCCAGGTTGCTTCTCTCCTGGATGAGTTTCCATCCGTTGCTTCTTGTCCTGCTTTCAGGGGCCTTGGAGAAGATCTTGACTCCCTCTTCTTTGGGGCAGCCCCTGATATACTGGAAGGCTGCCATCCTGTCCCCCCTCGTCCTTCTCTTCGTTAAACTAGACATCCCCAATTCCAGCAACCGTTCCTTGTATGTTTTAGCCTCCAGTCCCCTGATCATCGTTGTTGCTCTTCTCTGCACTCTTTCCAGAGTCTCAACATCTTTTTTACATCGTGGTGACCAAAACTGGATGCCGTATTCCAAGTGTGGCCTCACCAAGGCCTTGTAAAGTGGTATTAATACTTCACCTGATCTCGATTCTATCCCTCTGTTAATGCAGCCTAGCCCTGTGTTGGCCTTTTCGCCATCAGACTGAGCTTGCATTAGGCATCAGCCTAAGCCTCGGAAATCAAGGGGCTAACAGAATAACAGAGTTGGAAGGGACCTTGGAGGTCATCTAGCCCAACCCCCTGCTCAAGCAGGAGACCCTGTACCATTCCAGACAAATAGTTGTCCAGTCCCTTCTTAAAAGCCTCCAGTGATGGAGAAGGAAGGAAGGAAGGAAGGAAGGAGGGAAGGAAGGAAGGAAGGAGGGAAGGAGGGAAGGAGGGAAGGAAGGAAAGAAGGAAGGAAGGAAGGAAGGAAGGAGAGAAGGAAGGAAGGAAGAATAGCAGAATAACAGAGATAGAAGGGACCTTGGAGGTCATCTATTCCAGCCCCCTGCTCGAGCAGGAGATTCTATACCATTGCAGACAAGTGACTGTCCAGTCTCTTCTTAAAAGCCTCCAGTGATGGAGAAGGAAGGAAGGAAGGAAGGAAGGAGGGAAGGAAGGAAGGAAGGAGGGAAGGAAGGAAGGAAGGAAGGAAGGAGGGAAGGAAGGAAGGAAGGAAGGAAGGCAGGCAGAATAAGAGAGTTGGAAGGGACCTTGGGGGTCATCTAGTCCAGCCCCCTGCTTCAGCAGGAGACCCTATACCATTCCAGACAAGTGGCTGTCCAGTCTCTTCTTAAAAGCCTCCAGTGATGGAGAAGGAAGGAAAGGAAGGAAAACAGAATAACAGGACAGCAGAGTTGAACGGGGACCTTGCAGGTCATCTAGTCCAACCCCCTGCTCAGGCAGGAGCCCCTCTACCAGGGGTAGACAATCTTGGAACCTCTACGTCTCATTTTCCGGAAGAGGCAATTTGCCAACGGTTCTTCTGAGCGGTGCTGCAAATGTCACCCTCCTGTTTGGTGAGACCAATCCCTCCGACCTCTGCAGGGCTTCGCACTCCCCTCCTCACAACCCCGGGTGCCCCTCTTCCCCCCCCCCCGCCCCCATGTCTGTTATCACAATCATCATCACCGCAAGGCCAGCGGAAGGAGCTCCTAAGCCAGGATAATGTCTTTCGGTTTCCCCAGTCCTCTTTGATTAGGCTGATAATGGAAAAGCACATCGATATTCTATTTTTATTCCGTGCAGAGCAATCTTTTTTTTTCCTCCCCCCCTCTCAGCCGTGGCAGTTTTAAGATGAGTGGACTTCGACTCCCAGAATTCCCCTCGGGGCAGCGCGGATCGACTTTCAAGCTTCAAAATTCCCTTTTATTTTATTCTGGGTTCGAGAAAAGAATGAAGGATTCGAACATGTATTAGCTGAGCAACATTACCCCAGCTGGCCTGCTTTAAGATGGGGGGACTTCAACTCCCAGAATCCCCCAGCCAGCATGCTTTAAGATGGGGGGACTTCAACTCCCAGAATCCCCCAGCCAGGATGCTTTAAGATGGGGGGACTTCAACTCCAAGTATCCCCCAGCCAGGATGCTTTAAGATGGGGGGGACTTCAACTCCCAGAATCCCCCAGCCAGGATGCTTTAAGATGGGGAGACTTCAACTCCAAGTATCCCCCAGCCAGGGTGCTTTAAGATGGGGGGACTTCAACTCCCAGAATCCCCCAGCCAGGGTGCTTTAAGATGGGGGGGATTTCAACTCCCAGAATCCCCCAGCCAGGATGCTTTAAGATGGGGGGACTTCAACTCCAAGTATCCCCCAGCCAGGATGCTTTAAGATGGGGGGACTTCAACTCCCAGAATCCCCCAGCCAGGATGCTTTAAGATGGGGGGACTTCAACTCCCAGAATCCCCCAGCCGGCCTGCTTTAAGAGTGGGGGGAGAGAGAGGTGTAAAAAGTCAACCCGTTAACTGTGAGCTGAGGGAAGAGAATGGCCAAGTCAGCAATTTTTCCGTTCAGGCTTTGTTGGGAAGGAGTGTGTGTGTGTGTGTGTGTGTGTGTGTGTGTGTGTGTGTGTGTGTGTCATTTGGCGAACGTTGTGCATCGCAGATTTACGAGCGAGTTTACTGTTCCTGGAAATGGAAATCAGGCAGCTGCTGAAGCAAAATCAAGCCCCAGCCATAAAAATGGAGCAAAAGCAATTTGCTTCCGAAACAGGCCTGGCCTTGGAAGGCCGGAAGGCTGGAAGGTTTCTGCATGTCGGCATTTCTGGAAGTCTGGAGGTGACTCGGCTGGCCTGGCGGTGATTAGGATGAACAGCTGCTCCAGGAGGGTCTACTCTCTTTTCCTTCCTTCCTTCCTTCCCTCTTTCCTTCCTTCCCTCCCTCCCTCTTCCTTCCTTCCCTCCTTCCCTCCCTCCCTTCCTCCCTTCCTTTATTCTTTCCTTCCAACCTTCCCTCCCTCCCTCCCTTCCTTTATTCCTTCCTTCCAACCTTCCCTCCCTCCCTCCCTTCCTTCCTCTCTTCCTTCCTTTATTCTTCCTCCCTTCCTTCCTTTATTCCTTCCATCCTTCCTTCCTCCCTTCCTTTATTCCTTCTTCCCTTCCTTCCTTCCTTCCCT